>ML217135.1:1348-28345 GCA_004785975.1 Popillia japonica
GACTTTTTGGTTACAGACGTCAAATGACCAACAAATAAACGTGATCATTTTTTGGAGCATTCTCACATATCTTGTAAAACATTAATTTGTATTTCACTAAATATCAATTTGATATCTGTTGCTAAACGTAAATATGACGTGATTAATGACGTAAACTCAAGTTTTAGGTTTTGACGTTATTTAGACGTAAATTATACTTTTGACGTAAATATGACGTAGTTGTACTAAAACTTACTTTAAGCACTTTTCTATTATTTTTTTTCCTATTATTTCACATAATTGTTTCTCTGGCTACAGAAATGACTTTCCGAGAACATTTTATTTACATTCGTCAGAGATATGACGAAGAATTATCTTACAAATATGACGTTATTTCGACGTACATATATTTCATGTTATTATCTTGATCGTTAAATTGATAACCAATTCAAAGCGACGAACTCTTTACTAGAAACTGTCTTCATGAGTGACGTCAATTTGAGGGACTTTTTGGTTGCAGACGTCAAATGACCAACAAATAAACGTGATCACTTTTCGGAGGATTCTCATTTTGTCACAGTTTTCTTCTCAATTATATATCTCAAAAATGATTCATTACAGGGACCATCGCAATTTGGATTTGATCGAATAATGATTTTAAACAAATTGTTGACTAGATACCTCCAATTTTTTTTTATAATCTAAGCAATCTAGCACGTCAGATATACGACATTATTTCGTCTAAAAGCTCTTATTTACATTACAATGATATTTAGCTACCGCGGACGTTTTAATGAATTAACCTACTACAACTGGAAGGAAATATGACCAATAAATGACGTAAAAGTATTATTTGGTCGAGTATTCGTGTTTATGTGCGCTATTATTGGTCGTAGGACTGTACTAAATCGCAATACAGACAAAACAATCATAATACCACATTCAAAGAGATAAACTCGTATATTGTTTCTCTTTCAACTAAATAAACCTCGGATTGCCCTCTGTACCCAGGTCACGCGTTTAATACGAGCCTAGAGGGCTCTCTTTCCTCATTCCTTTAACTTTTTACATGGCGACGAAATCGGAGGGGCTGCTATACTGGAGGCCCGCGGATTTAGGGGTGACCATTCTTTTTTTCATCAGGCTAGCTCACCGAACTAAACCCATCCCGAAGCTTATGCTTAGCACTTAATGGGTAGGAACTGCCGGCTGTATTGGAGATTGAGATCGAGTTTCATCCTCCTAATATCCTAGGATATTTTACTAATAGCGGGGTTTAAGCTATTAAAGTAGGTAGGGGATGGATATTGCTTTCGTTGCTTCCGCATTGAATATTTTGTTGGGTTTTTAGGTTAACGAAGCGGATAATATTGTGATTATGATTCGAAATTAGTTCGGAAAAAACTAAATCCGTTCCGACGTTTAAGTCTAAGGGTACATAGGGCTTAGAGTGGCGTTCGATGTGACGCTACCAATACGATCAATTATAAGCTTGTCGAAGTTTTATTACGGAAAACAGCTATAAGCCAGACGTGTTTGCACGAACTTCCGCTGTAACCGCTATGAACGAAGTTTAAGTTTACAAACTAGCGTTTTAGCGGAAATTGCATTCTATAGTTGCGATGCAAATTGGGGATTTGCTGTGTTAGACGGTTACTATGTTATAGGGATAAGTTTTGGATGTGTTACAGCATGGAAAGAATTAAGATACGCTTGGGTTGTTCCCTTGCGTTGATTGGAGCTAGATTATCTTGGATTTGTCCTTGAAATTAGGAAGAAACATAATTGAATGTAGCACAATCCGTTTAAACTAATATTAATAGATTGATAGTTCCAAATTCCATCCCGAAACACCTTCCTAACTTGATCTAGCGGACCAAGTTCTTCCTCCATTGGCAGATGCCCAAAGGCTCAAACCCAGTTGTTAAAACACCTTTCTAACTTGATCCAGAAGGCCAAGTTCTTCCTCCATTGGCAGGTGCCCAAAGACTCAAACCCAGTTGTCGGAGTTGACCATTTCTCCACCAGAGCATTGCATCGTCTTCATTGGTATTCGGAACAAGCCCCATTATGTATTAAAATTTAATAATGAATTTAGCTTTCAAGAAAATAACTCACCAAGAAGACCCAAGTTAGGGTAACACCACAACAGCAGTGGCCAACATTAGAAAACCATTAAAAATTCAATTTCAGGACAGTTTCGGCAATTGGGAGCCTTCCCAGATATAATAGTGGAGAATTCTGCTTAAGGATTTGGGCCTTCCTTTTTAGAATCTCTATCTGACTTAAAAATTTTACCCAAATGCTCAGAACCTAGAGCACTTAGAAGCTGATCTTGTTTTCCCCCGAAGAACCATCCTTTCAGACGATTCAATTAATGCCTGTTCTTCAAGGAACAAGCTATAGGCCATACTGTACCAAAAGGATTATTATTACATGCTAATAAGTCACTATTTTTCAATTGGGGACGATCATCGCAATTGAAGGCCTTCCCAAACGTCAATTGGGAGAATTTTGCGCAAAGATTGCCCAAATCTTTACGATCCAATCAGTTAACTGAGGATGTAGTGAGCCTACATCATTCTGACTTAAAAAATTGATCCAAATGATCAAAAAGTTAGCTGATTGGATCATTGAGCACTTAGAAACTAATCTTACTTTCGTCTAAAGAGCCATCCATTTAATTGCGACAAAAAGATTAAATGCATTACCGAATAATAAGTTACCAAGAAGACAAGTGATGAAAAATTGAAAACAAGACCAATTTTTTTCCATTGGAGGACGGTCACAGCAATTGAGGACCTTCCCAGATGTTAGCTAGGAGAATTTTGGGCAAAGATTTCGGCCTACATCCTCATTCTGACTTAAAAAATTGATCCAAATGATCAAAAAGTTAGCTGATTAGATCGTTGAGCACTTAGAAACCAATCTTGCTTTCGTCTAAAGAGCCATCCATTTAATTGCGGCAAAAAGATTAAATGCATTACCAAATAATAAGTTACCAAGAAGACAAGTGATGAGAAATTGAAAACAAGGCCAATTTTTTTCCACTGGAGCACGGTCACAGCAATTGAGGACCTTCTCAGATGTTAGCTAGGGGAATTCTGCGCAAATATTTGGGCCCACATCTTTACAACCTCATACGGATTTAGAAATTGAATCTGAACCATATTCGGAGGAAGCATCCTCTCCAAATTCAAGCCTGAATCCAGTTTAAAGCACACCAAAATGAAGAGTGATGAGGATATCGTAGCAGTCGTTCCCAATACTGCAGAAATGCCAAAATTTAGGGTATATGGATTTCTATCCCAGGAAGGCTAAATTTTTCTATTTCAATGATGAGAGCAACTGCTGGCTCTTGCAGACGTCAATTGTAGATAAAGATTGTGGCTCAAAATTGTCTATTTCAAGACCATCACAGCTACTATAGGCTTTCCTAGATATTAACTTGAAAATTTTGCTAAAAAATTTGGACCTACATCCTTAGAATCTCATACAGAAACTAAACGATCCCAAATTGCTCAGGAAGTTTGCCAATTGGCAAAATTGAGCATATACAAGCATATTCCGATTTCCTAGAAGGAAGAATCCTTTCAGAACTTAAATCTGAATTCAGTTGAAGAGAACAATAAGTCGCCAAGAAGACTAGTGAGAGAGCAGAGTTCTAAATACTGCAAAAAAACTAATTTTTCATTTTAAAACGTTCTAAGAATGTTGGAGATCTTCCTAGACGTCAATTTAGAAGATTGCTCATGCAGTTTGCTAATTGGACCTTTTTTGAATCGACAAAAGAGCCAAAGGCGATCAAAGCAACTGGAGGATTTGGATCTATGCTCCTCTTTGCAACCCCATTCTGACTCAAAAACTGGAGATAAACAAGTGCACAGATTGGATCCTTAAATACTTAGAAACTTATCCTCATGATAATATGAGAAGATGAGGTAGGATTTACCGTTTATGTTGGCAGCTATTGGCCCATTTGAGAACATCAAAGTAATCCCAACCAAATTTTGCAAGTTTGGAACAATCTCATAAATTCTGGAAGCTTGTTTTGGTGTAACCATCAGTGGTGCTGCACAACGGTATAGACCAACATAACCTCAAACACCTTTAAATTATCACTAAAGCGGCTAAAGTGAAGATGCAGCCAATTTTCTCAGGAATCTGATTAATTCTGAAGACCACTATAATAGTGGTCGTTAGTGATCATCAGCACTATATAGCTTCTTCTAGTATTTTGTATATGCAAGGTTTTTATAGATCTGTTGTGCAATTTAGGATGCCATAGTAGGTAGAAGCCAACAGTTCTAGATGCAAGCATGTGATCTCAGTACTCCTAACAGTTTGATTGAGGATATCCCAGCAGCAGTTCCCAGTACTGCAAGGGTGCCAGATTTTTTCCTTTCAAGAGCCTTGCTGCGATTGGGGGCTTTCCCAGGCAAAAACTGGAGCCCGGTATTGCTGTTTTGGTTGCATTTTGCACCACTTTCCCTCCAGTCTTCATTCACAGACGGGGAAAGGAGCATAGTTAGTACTTCCTGAAACATCCCATCCATCATTTACACCATTTCTTTTTTAATTGCAGTTTTAAAATAGAACTCCATACACCTAAACCTGCATTAATTTCCGTCACGTTTATTTGACGTCAGTACACTCAAAAACGCATATCCCAGAATTTATATCCACCCCATCACGATCCGTATAACATTTAAAAACGCAGAGAACGCCATAAATTTCCCAGCGTTCGCGTTTACCCGACAATCCTCCGCGTGCTCGTTATATATATTTTCTAATTTTTTTGTTTTTACCGAAAATTACTCAACTTCCAAACGAGGCGAAAACTATATCTGAAAGTCGAAACTGTAGAACAACTTACTCCGCCCTGCGAGCGCGGACGGCGCCCCTTTTAAACTCGCGTAAATGTTACGAATGTATTACGCGACAGACTAGGTCTGTACGTGACAGCGCTACATCCCTCTCCCCCTCCCGCCAAACGATGAACGTTGCGGTGTTCGCAGCTCGTTCGCACCCGGTTTCGAACGCCGGTAGTTATCGCCAGTTCTTCGGTAATTGTTGTTGTACGAGAGCAAGAGGCGCAACGTTTTTGACGATTTTAATTATGGAACAAATATGAGATGAACTTTGCCGCCCTACGCAGAGATGGGACGTTCTCTCTCTTTTTTTTTTAATAGTCGATCCCTGTAGCGGTTGGTTGATGTATGCGTGTGTGCTAGTTGGTTTATTTGTATAAACTCGGAGTGCTGACACAACCAGCTTGTTAGCTTAAAATATTTTGGATTCTAGAACGTAGCTTGGCTAACTAATATCATTGCTCCTTTAATTTGTTTTGAGTTTTGTAGCAAAATCATTCATGTTTTGATCCAAGATTTTGGGACAATCCCTTATGTAAATATTTCAAAAGGATTGGATCAATTCTAGACTACTAGAATCAGACACTATCCACACCTATTTCCTCAATTTTCTTCATTTAGCTGGAGACCATTCCTTGCATCTGTGATATTGGTCTCCATTCAATCGATGACGAAATCCAACTTTGTCCTCATCTCTTGGGTGGTGATTCTTGTCTTTCCTTATTCCATTCCTTCCTTCTGAGGGCTTCGATTTGAGTAAAATTGGGCCGAATTGGGTCCTTAAGCCTTTTTACCTCTTGGTTACTTGAGCGGTTCTAGCCGCTCGGAGTGTGGAGGGTGCGGGACTTCATGTGGGTGCCCATTCTGGCTTGATATTTAGGCGCCTTCAAAGATCCGTCGGGTCGCGACACGAGGCAGAGGTCCGTCCGGGTCAAGCTCTCCAAGGTGTTCAATGAGTGGGTTCTCCGACCGGGATGCCCTCTCTAGAGTTCTTCTGGCCAGTGCCGGGGCATAGTCGCAGAATACTGGAACTTCCGGATCTCTATGGAACTGGGCATTTGTCATGAACCAGAGTGCCCCAGTTATCATTCGGAGCACCCTGTTCTGAACGATGTTAAGTTGTCGGATTTGCTGGCACTAGACCAGGATAGAGCACCATAGGTGAGTATCCGCCGGAGAAACGTCGCATAGATCATCAACTTGATTTTTAAACTCAATGAGCTTCTGTAACATAGGAGCGGGTAGAGGACAGGGCTCGCGCGAATGAGTTTAGAAATGGATTCCATAAAGTTTTGACGGAAAATCAATTTTGTGTCTAGGCTAAGCCCTAGATACTTCACATGTGGACGCCAAGGGAGGCGCTGACCTTCGATGGTAATTAATGTAGGGGGAGGCTTGATTTTCTTTGAAAACCTGATAGCTTCACATTTCGCCGCGTTAATTTGAAGACGCCATCGGTGGGAGCACTCCACTATTAGGTCGACGGAGCTTTGCAATCGTCGGCAGAGGATGATGCCATTGCTCCATGTAGTAGCTCCAGTTTTGTGTGCGGTAAACGTGGGATGTCCGATGTGTATAAAATAAATAGATCGGGGCCCAGCAAAGATCCCTGCGGGACACCCGCTCCCACAGGCCTGCGAGCGGAGAAGACGTCATGGTGTTTTATTCGATTTATTCGAAAGGTCCTAAGAAAGGTAGAATCGAATTAGAGCCACCAGGTCCGGGTTGATGCCAAATCTGGTCGAATGCCGCTGCTCCAGAATATTTCGCACCTCCTCCGTTAGCCGGAGTAGTTGAAAATTGGCCGATGATCCCTGGCGGAAGCCGAGTTGCTCGTCGGGAAGTAAATTCGCTTCAATGACGAGTATGGCTGCCTCCGATATCTTAGACAGGTTGAGTAGCAGGCTTATCGCTCTATAACTCGAGGGAGTTTGCGGACCTTTGCGAGGTTTCAGGACCATGACGGCATCGGCTCGTTTCCAGATGGACGGGAAGAACCTCAGACTCAGTATGGCATTCAGGATGCCCACCAGAACGTCTATGGCATTCGACGGCAATCGCTTTAAGGCGGTCTTCCGGATACTGATTTCGTCCACTTTTGCAGCATCAGCCTAAAAAAAAAAAAGGTTCTTGCCTTCTAAACTAACACATCAACATCGAAACAGTTGAAAATAACAACAGTATTGCGGTGAAACGTCTCGCATACAATATACGTATCCACCCCACTTAGAAATCCGATATGTTCCGATTGAGCGAGCGAAGAAACATCAGGATTTCAGAATTAATAAACATAACAGCGACATTATATTCCGGAATGTCTCCTTGATATTCGACGCTCAATTCCAGCCCGAATTCGAGGGCGTGTAGGGTTTCCAGCGTCACACGTCTAGATCTAATCAGATTTTAACATTAGATGAAGACATTTCGAGCGTGTTACGCGAAATGTGTAGAGTATAATAAGGTGACGTCACCTGCTAACGTACCCACCGAGATGTTTTTCGCAATCTGTCGTAAAAATCCTCGTTACATCTTCGTCCTAACAACTTCCGAAGGATGCGCCCCGTTGCGTTGGGAGGGAAAACCCCAACGCAACGGTTATCCTTAAAACAAAACGTATAAAACAACCCTCGGAACCGGCGGGACGTTATACATAACTGCGTGCCAACAAGAGGGAACATCCTATAACCGGGCGTCCAGAATTGCAGGAGGTCGCTGCGGCAGAAAAGAAAACAAAAATGAACGAGGTCCCACACACACACACATACACCGTATTGGCGCGCGGTTAGAGGGAAGAAAAAAAAATAAAGAGAAGATAAAGCGGGGGTAAGGAGGAAAGGAGGGGGAGGAGCGTAAAAAACCGCAATTCAATTTTCTGGAGATTGAGCATCGCCTCCTTGATGCTGCCGCAATGTAAAAATTACACGGTCGCTTTGACGTACGGTTTGAGGTTTTCGGGACGGGAGATGTACATTTGTTTTCGTGCTTTCCCCCCGCCCCGCCGCCGCCACGATGAGATTCCAGCGTACGGGCGACGTTATTTTATGGGACCATCGCCGGTGGCGGGAAGTTAATGCCATGTAATTCGATTAAATCGGATGCGATAGATCAATAATCCGGTATGCGTTACCTGTAACGGTAAATCGCTGCGATGTGTGCATCTGGTAGTAAAATATTGAGGAGGGTAGGTGGGCGACAGCGTTGTTATCACATTTAGGAAATACAGCATTGAAGAGTACAAGCAACGATAGAACAATACCTCTAAAAGGACCCCACATGACAGAAGCAAAAAGCGGATCAGACCTGGACATAGTGTGCACGACCATACCTTCACAATCGAACAACTAACAGAGAAAAGAACAACACAGGCAAGAGGAATGTACCTATTTGGTTCCTTGGATTTGACTAAACATTTTGACCGAGCACCAGGAACAGAAGTATGGAAAAAGTTTGGAGAACAGAAGATTAAGGAGCACAATCGTAGTTTTAATACAAACATCACACCCCCCAACACTGTTTAATATCGTTATGGATGACATAATCAAAGAATGTACCAAAAAGATGCAGATTGGATATAGATTTTTGGAACCAATCGAGATAGCTGAAGGAGCATTTGCGGACGTGTAGCTCTAAGTTACCTCCTCACTCATATTGAGGTTGGGAGTAGATGAGCTCCTATGCAACTTGACCAAACTAGGCATATCCTATTGAGGGAAAAGGAAGGAGAATATCCTGAGTGATATAGTTCAAATAGGACTTACTACTACGAAAAGGTGGGGCTCAACATAACCCCCACCAAGACTACCTTAATAGCATTTACAAGAGGAAAGAATCCAGTTTCAAAACCATAGATTGGAAGAAGGAGGTGAGATATCTAGGCCTTATTCTAGGTAATAAAATTGAGTTGAACAAGCATGAGCTTGAAGTAACGAACAGGGCAAAATGGTCTAATGTATACAGCAATCTGGCTACCAATCTGGCCATTGCGAGGACTAATCTCGCCAAAGTGCAAAGATTAGCATGTCTATGCTTAATTGGGGCAATAAGAAGCTGTCCCACAACAGCTATTGAAGTGGCATTAAACCTTAATCCCTACCACATTTTGGTGGAGAGTACAGCCAAGAGGACCACACCTAGATTGATCTAGGAAGGATTGGCTAGGCATACGTCTCAGCCTCATGAAGTCGAGGAAAGCTCCCTAAGCCCCTAGAGGATGTGCCAAGGAAGTTCAGCTTTGTGAAAAGATTTACCACAAAGCTTTGTAGCAAGAGCCAATTCGGCAAAGACACCATCTCGAAACCCAGTTGCAACACCATCAAATACTACATACATCGGTATAGCAGAGGAGACTGGAATAGGAATCTATGGATCTAGTACCAAATATTTCCAAAGCTTGAGGATGTACCCAAGTATTTTCCGGGTAACACTATTGCGGACACACAATGGAGGTGAAAAGAAACTAGATAAGAGACAAAAGAGATCCTCAAACTGCATTAAACTCATACTCATATATTGACAGCGATCATTTCAGGCCACTGCAAACTGAAGACGAGCTGCCACTGGTGGAATATTTTCGTCTTTATTTTTCTAATCTATACATAGTCAGAACCTACATCTCTGTATATATGGATTGGGTTGATTGCCGAAGCGAAGCCGTAATAAAATTTTCAATAAAATGCTCGATAGAATAAAGCTTTATGGGGTAGTGAAAGTGAAGACTCGGGAATAAAATTTATTCTCTGGGAAATTAGTCGAGAAGTTCTATATACACACATTTTTTTTATTTTTGCAAAACGCAGTATTTGTGATCTTTGGTTCTGATTCTGGAATTTAGGAATTTTGACACTGAACTTAAGTTGAATACTTTCAAACACTGCTGTACAATATTTGTTAAATATCAGTTTCAACCCTTCAAAGAGACACACTTTGAACACAATTGTTTTACCATTTACTGTATCCTATCTATCATTGGACACCAATTTTTTTAACACTAGAGTTGCTTTAAGAAATTTATTTGGTGGGAGTTGACAATAGTTTGTGGTCACTATATTTGCTTTATGTTTAAATGCTTGAGTACTTTTTGGACTACCTCTTTAAACATTATATTGAAGCTCTATTTTTAGCAACACTATTTCTTGAACACTGTTTTGAACATTAGTTTGATGCTATTTGTAATATAAGCTTTGTGGCGGTTACTATATTAGTTTACTATTGTTTGAACATATGCATTTGAACATTTTGCACACAATTATTAATACTGAACACCATTATATGGACACTGGACCCTATATCTTTGAACACTAACACTTTTGAATGTTTTTCTTTGGTATTTCTTGAACACTATCTATTGAATAGACAATTATCCTGATTTGATTGATTGATTGATTTGCGCAGCTTTTTGCGCCATCACATTAACACCACGGTCTATAGCCTACTGTATTATTCCATGCCTAACGAATTTCTTTACATAAACAGCTTAGTCCCCTTCATTAGATTGAATAGCCTGTATGGCAAATCTCTTTCCAATAGACCTGTCAGTTGGTTAGTTCGTTCCTAAAATGACAGTCTCCGTTGTACCAATGCAGCGCATTCGAATACGAAGTGGTGGGCAGGATGCATGCAGTTTAATATTGGCAGAGAATCTACTACCTAATCTCACTCTCTAAAAGGAATTCGACTAATCGGCCAGCTATAAATACAGCGAGAACAATAAGGGGACACAATAAGATCCGTTAGGTCACTACATAGGCACTACATACATTATACCTTAATTATACGTTGGACTTGCTTTTGTTTTTCGTTTTATATGATAGAAATATTCCACGATTTATGAAACTACACCGCATGTAGAAACCATTACACGAGCTACACCTGCATAAATCCATATTATTGTAATTATAATGTCTACCGTTACAAATTTACCAAGCAATTAAATATAATTTACATGCAACATTTTTTCCTGATTTAATCTAGCGTGAACGTAATAAAAGTTTGCTATTAATTGATTGCTATGTCCAGGACATGCTTCAATAAACGCGGCTAAATTAGATTTTGCCAACCGTACAATGTTATTGCTAAAAAAGAACTGTTACAAGTCGATTATTTCCATATCGAATAACGCTACTGAACTCGAGGAAAAAAGTATCAATGCGACGCGACTCGGTGCGCAAAAGGAGGACCTGCTTCCAATAAACGTCTTCAAATATTGACGGAGAACCAACTAGTTGTTTCACATCGCCAACACGAACCTCGAAGAGTCGAATCAATATTGAACATTCACGGAGTTCAAGCTGTCCACGTTAGCAACGTAGACGATGTATATATATACATAATTTCCTCGTCATATTCCATATAGATATAAATTGTATATAAAGGGGTAGACTAATTCTGGGACGTTCCAAATATAGATTAATGTAAATTTTAATATCTTGATGACGACAACGACGAAGATGTGAACGACGAGCGATAGGGAAGGACAAACTGGAACGAACGACGTCAATTTGGATGTGATCAAAGAGAAATTACATCTTGTAAAAGACTTAACGTGGAATCGGCCTCACGGCGAAAGTAAAGGGATACTGTTATGAAAAGCGCTCGCTCTGTATGTGCGACTACCCTTTAAATATCACGACGCTAAAAGGAAATGTAAACGATGAGAGTGGAAGAGGACGAGTTGTGATGGTTTTAAATTTCGAATATTGGCCGTAATTGAATTCTCCTTTTTGAGGGGCCAAATCATCATTTGGGAATTTTAAGTCAATATTTGGGATATCGCAGTATAAATGTCATCGTAATTATATTGATGTCAAAAAAATTCTATTTTTATACAATGAAATCAGGCAGTCGACAAATTCTATTGCGACAATCTTGATCTTTATTTTTATCTTCGTTTCGGAATAAAGCTGTGTACCTTAGTGGGTGGGGCCCTCCAGTCAATTTGCGATCACTTGCCGCGGGTGGTAAGGTCCACGTTCTGATCTGAACGACCATCTTCAACTAAGCATAGCGTCCACAGCCATCCTTCTATTCACCCCCTCAACCTTCCGCGTACTAGAGCTCTGTTTAATTATATCTTCAATCAAGCCTCCCCCTACATTAATTACTTACGAGGGTCAGCACCTCCCTTGGCGCCCACACGGGGGTATCTAGGGCTTACCCTAGACACAAAATTGATTTTCCGGCAACACTTTACTGAAACCATTTCTAAATTCCTTCGCGCGAGGCCTGTCCTCTATCCGCTCCTATGTTACAGAAGCTTGAGTTTAAAAATCAAGTTGATGATCTATGCGACATTCTTCCGGCCGATACTCACCTATGGTGCCCTATCCTGGTCCAGTGCCAGCACTTGGCAAATCCGACGACTTAACATCGTTCAGAACAGGGTGCTCCGAATGATAACTGGGGCACCCTGGTTCATGACAAACGCCCAGATCCATACAAATCTGAAAGTTCCAGTATTCTGCGACTATGCCCTGGCACTGGCCAGAAGAACTCTAGAGAGGGCATCCCGGTCGGAGAACCCACTCATTGAACACCTTGGAGAGCTTGACCCGGACGGACCTCCGCCTCGTGTCGCGACCGGACGGATCTTTGAAGGCGCCTAAATATGAAGCCAGAATGGGCACCCACATGAAGTCCCGCACCCCCCACACTCCGAGCGGCTAGAACCGCTCAAGTAACAAAGAGGTAAAAAGGCTTAAGGACCCAATTCGGCCCAATTTTACTCAAATCGAAGCCCTCAGAAGGAAGGAATGGAATAAGGAAAAGACAAGGATCACCACCCAAGAGATGAGGACAAAGTTGGATTTCGTCATCGATTGAATGGAGACCAATATCACAGATGCAAGGAATGGTCTCCAGCTAAACGAAGAAAATTGAGGAAATGGGTGTGGATAATTTCTGATTCCAGTAATCTAAGATTGATCCAACCCTTTATTAACAATTAATTCTCCTTTCCACGTAACCACCATTTCCCCCCTTTCACCCCATCGAACGCGTCAAATATTATATATTATGTGGTCGGCCGTAGTGTGTCGTAGTGCATTCGACGTCGACGTATCCCGTCAATATTTGCCGGTTTCCGCACGCAGCGGCGTTCTCTGCGGCGTTCGATGGACGTGTCATTTCCTATATTTATTATTATCGTTAATAATTTATCATTTCGGCTACGGGCGTGCGGTAAATTATTGAATGGGGAGCCGGTGAGGGGACGGGCGGGCGAGCGGCGGTGGAAAAATAAGAGAGAGGGTGTTGGGTAAAAGGTTGATGCGACACCGCTGCAATGCTGGATTTACGTGTAGTACGTGAAATAAATATAACAATTGTGGGTGTTGTAGGGTGGAAAGTAGGGCGTGTATGTGGTAATTTATTGTTGGTTTCGCATGTCTGCGGATGTTTTTGGAAAATTAGCAGCTCTCGGCGTACCGGCCAGGCAACACTGTGCGGTAGCGTTGACGAATTGTGAAGTATGTGTCAACGTATCGTGTATGCATAATATTCCCGTTTATTTTTATTATAAATGCCACAATACCATCTAACACTACCTTTGGAGGAGCGCCAGGAGTGAAGCTGAGAGATGGAGCGTCAGGAGACCTCGACGTGGGGCTCCAAACGGAGACATTAGAGGTTGGTCTCCAGAAGGTGATATTAAAGACGCTTTAAACGGGAGGACATGAAGGCTAGGAACCCACCAGGAGTAAAAAGACACTACCTCTGGAGAAGCACCAGGAGTGAATCTGAAAGATGGAGTGTCAGGAGACCCCAATGTGGGGTCCCAAACCGAGACATTACAGGTTTCCCAAAGAGCTTTTAAAAGTGAACACATAAAGTCTGGTCAGCAAGGTGGCTACCAAAGAATGTATCATCTGCAGCTACTCCAGATTGTAGCAGGTCTAAATTTCTTTCCCCATATGGTTGAGAAGAAAATGATTTCTCCCAAAAAATACCTGCGTGGGAGGCTTTAGGCTTCCTCTCAGTTGTAGAGGTGGCTAATCTCGAACCAATTTCTTTTCCAGGTCTTCCTCTTGCTTCTCTCAGCCGATCTAACACCTTTAATCTTGTTTTTGCAGTAGTCCAGTGGTTGGTCTGAGGTTTCTTGCACCGCCATCTTCAATAATCTAACTAACCACTCTAGTTTTCATAAATTGATCCAAATATCGATGACGGTGCAAACATAATCCGTCCGAGGAAAAAAAAGTTAAAAAACATTTTAACTGTTGGTATGAGGTGGAGTAGGCCTCACACCCTTCCTCCACTAAAACACACCAAAAAAAGCACGACATAATACGGATAAATCCATAAAACGATCTCCGCATTTTCGTAAGAGCGCCTAGAATTGTGCGAGGGCGCATAATAGGGAGCCCCAGACGTACTACCAACCGACTGCTCATTTAAATTCACGACTGAAGTGACACCGTTACGTGCATATTTTTCGGTTCATTTGCTTTTGTCGGCTGTATAAAGCCATCCTCCCGGTGCGTTCATTATACGAATTCTTCACGTGACGTAACAGGACTCCGTAGCAGGACGGTTTTCGACCGACTGCCATTCCTAGTGGAGGCTGTTACTCCACCGGAGAACTAATTTCCTTAATTTTCCACCACGTGAACTCGAATATTTTCCTTTTTATGTTATTATTTTTTTCTCTGAAAGCCTGCAGGAGAAAGCCGACATTTTTTTAGGAGTGATGTTTACTCTTTTTGAATATTACACGCTTAGTCGTATGGAAAATCTCTCCCCTTCGGAGATATGTAGGTTAGGACGTGATCAACTCGAAGAATCTAATTTCTCTAAAGCAGGTCATGAGATGCCACCACCAAATCGCTCCATCTTAATACCCAGAAACAAAAATACATAAGAGAAACGGGGGGAAAAAAACAAAATAAAACGTCAATCCACTTTCGGATTTCCAAAACAATCCGGCCGGAATACAGAACCGGAGACTCATTATCCGTATTAACCTTTCCGCCGTGTCTTGGCCCTCCCCCATCTATCTCCGAAATCGGAAATTTATGCGCGCGTTACGCGAAACCGGAAGCGGCAAGAGAGACAGTTTTACCGGAAGCCCTTTTTGTACTCGCAGCAGCGATTCCCCCTCTAACGTACTACTGGGGAAAATTGCAAATAGCACAAGCGTCCATTAGATTCAATTTAGTTCGAGATTCGATTGTGTCGACGCGTAGTAGATGGAGGAGCGCCATCTGTCGTCTAGTCCCGGACGTGCGGGATACAAATGACAGTTATCCGGTTCTAGGATCGAATCGGATTTCCATTTTTTTTGTTTGTAGTTTCGTCGCTACCTCCGGTTAGATCTCTGAATATATTTGCTCCAGATTTTATACCAACAAGCGTAGAAACCTAACAAACAAAACTACCCCAGATATCGTATTATCAAAAGATATCGCACCTACACGTTAGTGAGCATTATAAGCGATAAAACCGAAAAACAGGCTCTAGCAACAATGGAACGCTATCGTAAAACGTGGTAAGTAATACCCGTCGAATGAAGTTATCGACAATAATTTTTGCATTATGGCGTAGTTAAGCGTCCCCGTACCGCCCGGCTCCGAAATCAAATCGCCTCCGCTATTCCATAAACATTGCTCCGGTGAAAGGCGCCCACCATGCCGTCACGTCCCAACAATCGCAGCTAACAAAAGCTCCCTAACACATACACACAAGCAGAGGGAGAGGGCCGAATCGAACTGGGGAGCCTACGGTGCTGCTCTCCTTTTTTTGTTGCTTCACACTCCACATTTTTAGCACTCCTTTACAATAGATTAACAGCCAGGACTATGGCGGGTGGCGCAGTATAAAGCGGTAGCGTTGAAACACCTAATGTATTTTAGTATTATTACTCCGTCTACGGTTATCGATAATGTGTTTGATCGATAGGCGGCGGTGGCGACAGCTTAGTCTTATTGAAAGGCGTCGTATCGTGCTTTTTCCTTTTCATTCGATATAACGACGTTGAGGTTGTTATAGGGGTTGTTTACCCCAAGATTTTTTTAAAGCCACAGAGGAAATTTGTTGACATTATGAAGGCGATTAAGCCCTGCATAAATATTTGAAGCTAGTTCTGAGCGATATCGCTATTTCGGGGATTTTAGTATCAAAGTATCCATTTCCAGCCAAGATTCATAGGTTGTGAGTACTGGAATTGGATAAGTATCGAGGTGATATCGATATTTTGTAGTGGTCTTCTCATTTGTAAGAATAACCTTCACTACTACTACTTGGTAGGTCTTCATTTTTATTTTTTTTTAAACGAAGTTTGCCGTCACCAAGCTAGTGGCGTAGCGGGTAGTTGGTGATATATGTAGATGCTTCTTAGGTTTTGGCAACTTCTTGGTGCCACAGAATTAGCCACAGATTTCAAAATTTATTTCATTCAGGTATGATTGCTACCAGAAACTGCAATAAGTTGGAAAGCAAGTTCTTGACCATACTGGTGTAATTGCAGAGGTCTCCAAAACAGTCTGAATTGGTTTTTTTGCACTTTTTCAGACCTCAAATGATAAATCAACATCTTGGCTTACCGCCCAAAGGATCTATTTTTCCAACTAGTTCTCGTTTTCAAATTAAGGTAATTATAGCTCACAAATAGGATCTAACTGTTGTGTGTCCCAACATACGACAAAATATTTAAGAAACTGCTTCTAAACTGCACAGACAAGCAATTCTTGTCCAAAATTCGATGGTGCAAATAATAAGTCATGCCCAGACCATATTTCCTTGCAATTGCTGGAAACTGTTGCAAATCATGTGCCAAAAGGGATCAATACTTCCAACCAGTTCTACTCTTTAAATCAAGGTATCCAAAGTGTAGCCCAATACTTAGGAATCTAGCTGTGCTTGTCCCCAGAGCATAGCCAACCAATTCTTGTTCATTTTAAGGGGACTTACAGGCTTGAAGTTGATCATGTTTATCCAAGATTCCATGATACTGAATGAAAGTGTTTAGTTCCTATCTGTGGGGCGAAAAAAATGGTGCAACAGTTCAGCTCCAGGCATTTGACCGTCCTCCAATCTCAAAAAATTATTTTCTTTGAGGACAGTTTGATTTAAGTTCTTCATTAGAAGTGTGGGGTGCCATGGCCTATCGTCTTGGTGTGGGCTTCATATTTGCTCTCCCCTTTGAACTGTTGGGGGTGCATTAACACATAAACTATTATTAATATTATTTGATGACATTCTCGCATATCGTTATAAGGGGATGTTTTAAAGATTTATAGTTGGATTGTGTCCTATAAGTCTTGAATTGTTTGAAGATTTTTTTGGCAATTCTATGATACTTCCTGCAGTTGTAACATCTTTTCCAGGTTGGTGTAAGCCATGATCATCTGATCGCTCCTTCTAATTGGTGCAAGTATATCGTAGATTGGATTCCAATGATTTTGGATTTGGATTTTGTTCGATCAATCTCGATTTGTTTGAAGATTATTTCTGTAAACTTAGATCGTCCAAAAAAGTTGGCCAAAATGATCTCAATCTTACCAACACATTCTAGTCTTCAAATCAAAAGTAGTAGCATCAAAAGTATAGGTTATAAATTAAATTGGTTTAATTTAGGCCTTCTATGTCAGAAGGTGGCCATGTTAATCCAGAATTTGATGGGGTGGGGAAGAGAGGGATCACACGCAGTTATTTAAAACACAGTACGACCAAAAAAAATATATATAAAAAAAATCGTTTAAGCTCGATAAAATTTCAAGAGAATTTTATTTTATATTCCGCGCATTTCGTTCCGAAAAATGAACATTTCTATCGCGCCTAAAATATTACGCCCGCCACGAACGAATAAACTAATCGCTTTATGTTAATTTTCTCCGTCAATTGTTTGTTCTATTTTTAAACGATTCGGGGTACATTGCGAGCTGTCGCACTCACCAGTATTTATTCAGCTGTACAATTAATTTGTACGTTTTACTGCATTTTACATATTTTACCGCCGCGAATATTGGGGGATTTTAAAATAAACGGGATTACGCCGAATTATGCGAGTGTAGTGCCCCCTCCTCTCGCACCACACACATTTTTAGATTCAATGCATCTAGCGACATCTACCGGACGGCTAATCTAATTTTAAATGCGGGGAATCGTTGTCTTCTCTCTCCTAGGACGCCCTTCCTTCTTCCTCTGATGCGATATCCCCATTTCACTCCCATTTTTTTTTTCATCCTCCATCCTTTGTTTTATCGCAGGAGGCTGCGATATCGGAGACTAATTAATGTTCGACAATATGAAATCGTGCCGGGAATGGAAACCGATTTGAATAAACGGATTGTTTTCGGTCGTACGCTGATATCGCCTGGGATTACGTCGTGTTGGTATAAATGAGTGGGGGGATGGATTCTCTTTTTTTTTATTCGGTAATCAAATATTCGTTGGATAATTTATATCTAATTCGAGATTCTCCCATCAAAAATTCGCAATAAATAACTTAATCTTTCAATAAAAACGTCGCTTCGTAGAAGGGACGTAATAAAAATTGACCCACTCAGTCTTCTTGAATGGAGATGCGAGCTCTGAGATCGAACTGGTTTTTAATACGTGTACAGGTTTAGATTGGTCGTAAAATCGCAGTCCTTTCTTCTTCTCCAATAGAAATAACTGCGGATGGAAACTCTGAGAACAACGGGCAATTGCATCAGTGGCGTTTCTACAAAGTTATATGTGGAACAAGCATGAGCTTGAAGTAACGAACAGGGCAAAATGGTCTAATGTATACAGCAATCTGGCTACTAATCTGGTCATTGCAAGGACTAATCTCGCCAAAGTGCAAAGATTAGCATGTCTATGCTTAATTGGGGCAATAAGAACCTGTCCCACAACAGCTATTGAAGTGGCATTAAATCTTAATCCCTACCACATTTTGGTGGAGAGTACAGCCAAAAGGACCACACCTAGAATGATCTGGGAAGGATTGGCTAGGCATACGTCTCAGCCTCATGAAGTCGAGGAAACCTGGGATAAGCCCCTAGATGATGTACCAAGGAAGTTCAGCTTTGTGAGAAGATTTACCACAAAGCTTTGTAGCAAGAGCCAATTCGGCAAAGACACCATCTCGAAACTCAATTGCAACACCATCAAATGCTACATACATCGGTATGGCAGAGGAGACTGGAATAGGAATCTATGGATCTAGAACCAAATATTTCCAAAGCTTAAGGATGTACCCAGGTATTTTCCGGATAACACTATTGTGGACACACAATGAAGGTGAAAAGAAACAAGATAAGAGACAAAAGAGATCCTCAGAATGCATTAAACTCATATATTGGCACCGATCATTTCAGGCCATTGCAAACTGAAGACGAGCTGCCACTGGTGGAATATTTTTGTCTTTATTTTTCTAATCTATACATGCTCAGAGCCTACATCTCTGTCTATATGGACTGGGTTGACTGCCGAAGCGAAACTGTAATAAAATTTTCAATAAAATGCTCTTCCGATAGGATAAAGCTTTATGGGGTAGTAAAAGTGAAGACGCGGGAATAAAATTTATTCTCTGGGAAATTAGTCGAGAAGTTCTATATACACACATTTTTTTTATTTTGGCAAAACGCAATATTTGCGTTCTTTGGTTGTGGTTCTGGAATTTAGGAATTTTGACACTGAACTTAAGTTGAATACTTTCAAACACTGCTGTACAATATTTGTTAAATATCAGTTTCAACCCTTCAAAGAGACAAACTTTGAACACAATTGTTTTACCATTTACTGTATCCTATCTATCGTTGGACACCAATTTTTTGAACACTAGAGTTGCTTTAAGAAATTTATTTGGTGGGAGTTGACAATAGTTTTGTGGTCACTATATTTGCTTTATGTTTAAATGCTTGAGTACTTTTTGGACTATCTCTTTAAACATTATATTGAAGCTCTATTTTTACCAACACTATTTCTTGAACACTGTTTTGAACATTAGTTTGATGCTATTTGTAATATAAGCTTTGTGGCGGTTACTATATTTGTTTACTATTGTTTGAACATATGCATTTGAACATTTTGCACACAATTATTAATACTGAACACCATTATATGAACACTGGACCCTATATGTTTGAACACTAACACTTTTGAATGTTTTTCTTTGGTATTTCTTGAACACTATCTATTGAATAGACAATGATCCTGATTTGATTGATTGATTGATTTGAACAGCTTTTTGCGCCATCTCATTAACACCACGGTCTATAGCCTACTGTATTATTCCGTGCCTAATAAATTTCTTTACATAAACAGGTTAGTCCCCTTCATTAGATTTAATAGCCAGTATGGCAAATCTCTTTCCACTGGACCTGTTAGTTGGTTACTTCCTTCCAAAAATGACAGTCTCCGTTGTACCAATGCACCGACGTCACTGTTCTAATCTGTACTAGGTGAAGAGCCAGCAGATCAGCTGTTAATTGCTGGGATGGCTGTTCCATCAATGTTGTTTCAGTGCACCTGGTGTGCTTTTGTGATCCCCTCAGCTAGTGCACCACGTTGCCACCAGCTTGCGTGCTACTTCATTGCCTGGTGACCCGGCACCAACACCAAAGTAACTTTGTTGTGTTTTGCTGGAGGTTTAGGCTTTTCAGGCAATCCCATGCTAGCTTTGAGGTTACCTGATAGGATAGAAAACACTCCTCGGACACAAGAATATATTGCCCTTATATTATATATTCTTCATGATTCATGCTTTCACCATACACACCTGTCGTTCTCCTTGACCCGTATGCGTACCAGATCTCGGTGTCGGATTCCAGGTTCTCCGCTCATCCCAATCTAGGACAACCTTGAAGGTTTGTCATCTCAGTGATTGATCTGGCATGCCCCGAGCTATTCTGGGTTCTCCGATTTCCACCACATTTCAGTCTATGTGCCCCTATTCTTCCCCTTCCTCCTCTTATATAAATATGGAGGGGTGATAGATTTAGTATGGTCGCCATAGCAGCTGTTGGCGTGTTTTTTGCGGCACCTATAATACACAGGCAAGGTAACCTCTAAAGCTTTGCGAGTTTGTATGAAAAAAATAAACTTATGCTGGTGTAAAGATGAAGTAGGAACCGCATTATGAGCTACCACAGACGAGACACAATAATATTCTTGTATAAAAAGCTTCATTCATTTCCAGACAAAACAAATTTTTCAAAAAAAAATCTGCGTAATTCACGCTACTCTCCGCTGTCGCCTCATTTTAAAAACAAGCCATATAATTAAAAAGTATTACCAACTGCTCCACCTAATAAAAATATACCCACTTTTCCGCGCGAGAGCGGCTGAGAGGTAGGTTCGCCGCGTCCACCGTATATCACAATTTCACGCACCCTTCTTCCCTCTAAAACAACAACCAAAAAAAAAATAAAAACAAAATAAACCCGGTTGGAAAAACAAGACGGAGCGTAGGACAACAAAAATCTGACACTTCTTTTCCTGCCCTCCTCCCCTCCCCCGTTTCATCCAAATAACTTCATCCCCTACAAAATATAGGACATAACTCACGACGAAACGTAGGGCCCGTGTTAAATGAACGGGCGTTTATCAAGGATCCCGAAAGCTGCTGGGAGCGCTTCCTCTTTTACCAAAAGCGGAGGCGTGTAACGGACGTACATACGTAGCTGGTATCCTCCTGTGCAAACACGACCTTATTGCGTCCTTAGGACACGGTGCGTATATGTGGGGGAGGAGGGCGGTGCAAATTGCGTCGTGTTCGGACGTGTGTAAAGAGCTGGCGTTACAAGGGTTAGTGGATATTAAATTTTAAGGTTGGGGATTTCGCAGAGGTTGGGTGATGTTAATGGTAATTGCGTTTGTAATGCGCGTAGTTTTCCTGTTTTGCGTCCCTTTTTAATTATAGCTTAGATTGTGTCTCATATTCGAAGAGTACAATACATTTCTCCGAAGAATCACACGATTCGATAACGCAGCTACAGATAATGCACATACAATGAACACATTAAATGAAGCAGTAGTGTCCGCTTCATTTCCCGCGCCATATATCGCTGTATTTCCTTCGGCTTCGGTCGGGAGACTGAAGCCTGGTCGTGCAGCAAATGTTCTTTTTATCGGCACGATATTAGATTTTTGCGGGAATAGAAAGGAGAAAAGAAGAGGCGAGACTAGCGGTCAAGAAATTTTCGAGATGTGTCGGCGCCTGTTAGGTCATCCGTATAAAAAGATCTAAGAATCTAATATAACGGCTTCAACCGAACGGATTTTCGCTACTTTTAGAGGACGTCCCGGCTTCGATGCGCTGCGTGTGTACGGGAGTTGGGATGGATGGATTTTTTGACGTAAAAACTCCCGTCCGCATATACACCATCTTCGGTTACTGGCGAAAAAGGTATTCGCCTCTTCATATTTGTTTAAGGATAAGAAGAAAAGGCTTCGCTGAGATGATGTATGAAAATGCTTTGAGCATATTTTTTTTCTCCTCCAGTAGGGTGGTACATCCTTTTGATAATATTGCCGAAATGAAATCTATTTTTTGATAATTGTTTTTTCTACGTTGTAACGAAAAGCCGGATATTGGAAAAATTCAGACTATCCATAAGGAAGCACACAGAAAAACAATGGATGCCACTTCATTAAGGGAGGAGGGTGTGAGGACTTTGGGACTTGTGTGCAATGGGTATGGTGAGAATGGACTGAGGTATGACGTACGCGACGACTTCGCCTCTCTGCTCAGCGCTGTAACGTCGCGTACGTCGTCCTCGAGGCAACTTGGAACCGTCTCGACATGCGATTTTGCGCCTCAATCATCTTCGTCACGTTTTTGCATAAGATTATTTGCAGCCGTTACCTCCTTCCTTGTATTAAGGCAATATTTTTTGTAGGAGAGTGTACTATCCAAAGTACTTCCCACGTATTTTGGTGTGTAGAACGTATTGCACCACTTCGTCCTCCCACAGGACGCTGAGTTTTCTTCGTGCTTTGTGTGCGTTGAGGTGGAAAACGCTTTTAATTGTGTCTTCCCCGGGTTTGGCAAGGTTATCTTCAGGTCGTCTTCAGTTATTACCAGTATACTCTCCTTAGGAGGTTTGTTCCCTCTAGTGTTTTTTCTTATTTGGGAGTTCTACATAAAAACTTCGAATCGTGAACACTCCATGTATAGAAAACGCAACGCCCATGAAATATATTAAAAATACCTGCCGCTCCCACCCACTTTGTTCGTTTTATTAAATAATTATCTCTCCCTCGCTTCTTTTGAGTTTCCGGCGACCTTGCTCGGAGCTATATTAAACGGGACACGCAATAAAATCTTGTACCTACCCTAGGCGGCAGCTCAAACTAATAAAAACATCTACATATTTCATTTTTATTACAGTCTCACTTCTATGTATTCGAGTATGTTTTAAAGGACAAACTTGGAGAGATGTAAGTGTAGCTTCACCACCTCTAAACACGCTAGGTAGCACTATAACTGTCGATTACCACCTTATCTATCTTACCACCGTACTTCACAGATTCCTATCTAATTCCGGCACAATTAGCGAGGTTCCACATACATAGGTAGAAATGTACGAACTTAGAACGTAGGGGGACAAACTAGGTTAGGAGGAGCATTAACGAAAACAATAACAGACGACGGCGACATCACATCTACATTTATATATGTACGCGTCCTCTCTGTATTTCCGCTTTGGCCCTCTACACGAGCACGACTCCTTAATTTGGCCCGGGCGAATGCGAAAATCCGGAAAATTTACGAGCTAGTCGGCCGTATTATGTTTGTTTTTATGTTGATCGTTATTCTGCAAGATTTACCTGGAACGAAGGAGAATCCCCCTATTCCGCGTGGATGTTATACTTCCTCTTGTTATATGAGTTGGAGACAACTGCTTCATATCCTAAGGCTAGCTTTTTGCCTCGTCTTAACGCAGTGCTGCTTATAGGTGAGGGTGCGGTCTAATGTGACACCAACGTACACCGATGGATATAATTGACGAATACATCCTGTATAATCTGAAGGCTTGAAGATACATCCATAAAAAAAGTTGTCGTATAGACGAGTCTATACAGTGAATTTCGACTTTTGCTGTCGACACATTTTCTACTGAGCGTCTCCGATAAGTGCTGTCATATGGGGACCGATGGGGTTTGAGCGAGGAATATTTGTCGGGATGCTCTTGACGGGCGTATCTTTCCGCGCACCGTCTCAAGCGGTCACTGTCGGCTGTGCAACGTATATGGCGAGAATGGACTAAGGTAGGACGTACGCGCCTTCAGCCGCGAACGGGACTACAGCTAGCGAGGACTTCGCCTTTCTGCTCAGCGCTGTAATGTCGCGTACGTCGTCCTCCAGGCAACTTGGAGCCGTTTAGCCAACAAGAAGGGAAGCCGCACTCGCTACGCGAACTGTACGGAGGCGTTTAGGAGAGGATGGACCGCGAGCGCGCCGTGCGTTTCAGCGGCCACACACTCTACCAGTGGGTCAACGCAAGATATCGGTCGGTTGCCGAATGGAGGCACATTTTGTTTTCGGACCAAACAAGATTCGAATCGGGCGTCGGCGACACGCGAATTTTGGTTCGCCAGCGATCTGGTGAGCGTCTACTCGAACAGTGCGTTCAACCTCCGGTAGCAGGGCACTATGGTATAGGGCACTGTTATATATGGAGGACGTACCTGTCTGCTACGTCTACAGCAGACGATGGCGGGTCGCCCATACGTAGATAAGGTGCTACGTCCCGTTGTACTTGTGTAGCACAGGTCTTCGTGGAAGAGCACTGTATACGAATGCTATCACCGTTTCTGCACGCCGAGCACCTTTCACATGCCGAATGTTTAGTCGGAGGGTCGCAAAAGAAGTAGAAACATCAATATCAGCCGAAGCTGTCAGAGGACGTATATGGGATGTAAATTTACGTTCTTTAGAGATTCACTCGCGAACATAGTCGACAAAGATTAGAATGAGCAATAGAGAATTAGATCAGAAAATTGTGTCCAGTTTCCACCGGTATAACCAGCATATATTTTGTCCACCTGGTACAATAAACTCGAATATACTTCCAACGATTCGGTATGCGCAATACCACCATGAAATTTAGAGCATTCCCCAGTCCTAACCATGGCTAGCCAACCCCGGCTTCTCTCCACAGCACAGAACGCAGTCGAGTACGTATATCAGCGTATACGAGTAAGTCCTGCTCTAACATCTACAATTCGAAGGTATGTACATACGTACACTAACGATGTTAGCCGTAAACTAACAGCCACAATCCAACAATTTAGATTAGATTAAAGCGAACGAGTTTCAATGGGGAGCTTGTAACTACCACTCATTAACTCCGCGCAAAATATTTATAATACCGGACGGGTTGGTTTATCGCATTTTAATTTCGTCTCGTACGCGTTGTTTGCCGGCCTTCCGGCCGACACACCGAGGTTAATGGTTTCGAACTACTTGAATTGTTCGTTTTTGTTTTGTTCTAAATAAGCTAATAATGCTTCTCAGCCTAGTTGGATGCTTTTATGACAGAGACCTATTGCAAAGAAAGTATCTAAATTTTGACTTATGAGTCTTAATTTTTTGTTAAAAAAAGGAACACCCTGTATACACACATACATCCATCTATCCTATTAAAACTAGAACTTCACCCTTCGTGCTCTAATCTACGACTTCCACAAACGCATTCAACTAGCCGACTTGGACGTATAAACCTTATCAGATCCGAAGCAGACTTTAAAGTTCCTATTTAAAAAGACCACCCCAAGACTCGGAGGTAATTCGCCCTATCTATCCGTCGGGGGGCTATTCAGACTCCATTAGATCGGGTGCAAGTAGCGCAGCAAAGTATGATCTGTGAATGCGATAACATAGCGCTGCACTCGCCGGCGTCGTAAGTTGAAACTACCGAGTATATACTTTGATGCTGCTATGAATGCATACACATCCCTACTCCCGTTCACTCCATCTACTAAAATGTGCCAAGATTTTATAATTTTAATAAATTTAATTGATTTAATTAATTAAAATAATAGATGTATGCCCATCACCCCCTCCTGTCGCCCTCTCGGAGCTAGTTCGTACTTAATCGATACAGAACACACAAAGGTGGACCAATTTCAATATGGAGCAAGAGGGCATGGTGGGTGTGCTGCGTTTGGAGTGAAATGTCATCCTTCCTAATGTAAACGACAGCGAAATTAGTTTCATGTTTTGCTAATTGCGTCTAGTCTAGAACGGCTGCATCTATAACTACATAGAACGAGTTAGTACCCGTTCATGTTGTAAGTCGTTGATATTTCCAATAGCAATAGCGATAATATAATAAAATCTAGCTAATACATTTAACAAATTGGGTTAGTTTAGCTTTTTAATTGCAGAGTATCGGAATAACGATCGAACAGAGCAATAACAATTGCTTTAATCCCCATATATACAATCTGATTAACTTAATAATGTATGCGTAATTGTTAGGTAATACAGTTTGATATATTGACGGAAATATTATCGGGTTAAAACAATAGTTTACATATTTCTGCGTTGATTGGGGTGTTCTAACGGTTAGACCGACACTATTACGTCATATTTTGGTCATTTATCGTTATAACCTTTACAAATGACGTCTAAATGACGCTAAGATCACGTGAGTCTTTTCAAGAAACTGTGTTGGTCGAATCAAAAGTCTCTCAAACGTACGGAGAAAAAATGACGTAAGTTTTTTGGCAAAAAAGTGACTTCAATTTTTGGACGAAAACACTACTTGTACTGATGTCATTGAATCTGGAATTAGCGCTAAAAGTGACAGTTTTCGCGTGGAAACGTCCTTTTTTCGACATTTTCATGACGTTAGGTTTCAGATAAAGAAATACCGTCAGTTTCTAGACAAATGACGTCAGTTTTTTTTGAGTTAAAAAGTGGAATTTAAATAAAATGACATAGTTGGTCTAAAAACGTGATTTTATCACTTGAAACAGTTTTTAAACAAAAAAAATTATAGGTATTCTCTTTTAGACGAAGAAATATTGCTAATTTTTAGACAAAACATATTGTAGTGACGTCATTTTGTGGCTAAAAATTAGTATTTTCTCAGTTTTAATGTCTGCTAAAACTTTAAGATTACATATTTGGTCTAAAAACGCAATTTTTTCGCGTAAATAGTTTTAAATCGAAAAATGACGTCAATTTTTAAACAAAACATATCGTAGTGACGTCATT
>SMLS01058344.1:0-35173 GCA_004785975.1 Popillia japonica
TTTTTTTTGTACATATTTTTTGTTAAGTCTATACACAACAAATATTAATATTGGGAGGATGCTCCATAAGTTTTTGTGACTTCACGAATCCATCAAAGGCAGACACCGCAGTTCCTCAAGCTTTTGCTACAATCCAATCGCATTCTACTTGTTTAGGCATCCTTTATTAGTGAATAAAAACCTGTGGAGGATCCTTCCAATATTAATATTCGTTGTGTATAGACATAACAAAAAATATGTGCAAAAAAAATTCTTTTATTTCTTACATATTTCTTCTAATCAGAGCTGTGAAGGGTGGAAATTGCTTTTGGCCAAGGCTGTACCAGTTCCATATGCTCCAGGATTTTGATGATTGGATTTGAAGACTGCGTTTTCTTCAAGCCTGACAGCGCCCATAATCATCTCTTCTTACTTGTAGGCGCAGAGGAATGAAATTGAGTAGGGCTTCATGTGCTGCGGTTGGGGCAGATTCGTAATGCCTGTAGTTTTTGCAGCAAGTCTTCATCTCGCATTTCTTCGGGCGAAGCATATTTGGTCGTCGCCCAACTTTTCCCAAAAAACGATGACAAGAGAAGTCAATCTGTATCTCCCATTAAGGATTACTTTCTTCTTAACTCATTTCGTTTTTTGTGAACGGTACCACAGCTTCCTTTTGTGTGTTGTGTAATGGAAGACATAACGGCCATATTTGATTCAGTAGTATGGGCCATCAGGTTGTCTAGATTGTGTAGGGCAGTTTCGGCAAATTTTACAGCTTGGCAGCACTTTGCTTGAAATGAAGTTGCTAGAGAGTAGGGGAATATACTTAGGTAGAAACTGAAATAAAAGTAAGTTTGACTAATACAGATTTTGAACCAAACCCTGGGCAAATTCCATCTCCAGCTGTAGGATTTGTAGATTTCCTTGTGATTAAATTTTTAGTTTCTATTTCATTGTTTTGTATATCTTTTGGGGAAATATTCTAATACAACTACCAATAGGATTACATCATGGAAAACCTAAATTTATCACCCATTCCGGTTCCGTTCTTCAGTTAATACGATTTAAACGTTTTCATCAATTTTGATGCCATTTGAGTTAAATATAGACGTGAACTCCGGCGGGTGGTGGCATTTCGTGCTCATGTAATAATAATAACAGCTACACGTCGATTAATGGGTTTCAGCATTGCTTTTACTACCTAGTTTAGCGACGTCTTTTTTTAAGCAAATCATACATATATCTATATCTATGTAATATAAATGTTGTCTATTAATGTCTCTATTACTTTTTATTATTTTACTAAAATATTACGACATAAGTGTATGATAAAAACAATTTTCCCTGATGTTAATTTTTATGAATAATATTAAATGTTGTATGGGCGCCATGGTCACTCACGTTAAACATATTCGATGATATCATCGGCTAGGTAAGCGAGTTTATACGTTACACCCACATCTTTGACCAATTAATACTCACAACTATTATTAACATCCTCTCAATTAGTCGCATGTTCAAGATTTGTATGGTTATCCAAACAAAAATATTGAAGTCAAAAACCAGATTATATTGGTTGTACTTGAGTTGCAGTGAATATCTCGTCTTATTTTTTTACGCCGTGCACTAATTGAAACAACTTTCTGTATCGTTGACCAAAAGGAGAGAGCAGGGTCCTACATAATTCGTTTTGCTTGGCTTTATTGTACATAGCAGATTTCTACAGTATTTTTTAGTTGTATTGTCGTCTGTTCGTCCAGAACGTCTTTAATTTTTGATAGCCGTCTCTATTTTTATTATAAGTTATCAGGACAAATTTATCTTTGTATAAATCATGATTATAACACTTAAAACGAGAGCGTAATAAATAGTTTAAGAATGTCAGCCTATTAAATGGAACTACATAGACGTTGAACTTCCTGTCTTGATGACCAAACACTTTTTAGTGTGTTTAACCTCATTTTTTCCTTTTAAAATTAAGTGTCAGCTTTATTGTGGTTTGTAATTAATGAGTGTAAAAAGTTTTCGCAATTATTGCTTGAAATGTCTAAGTTATGTTTTTTTAACTTATTAAACTATTACGGAATTGAAACAATATACGAAATCAAAATATTATTCTTGGACTTCCTGTCCATTTAAATTCTACTCACATTCAATAACATACATACATACATACATACACCGTCTTTCCGACGTCCACACTAACTCACGCATAAAAAAAACGGCAAAGCAAGAAAAACAGTACCCATCCATACATACATGTACGCGTTTCCGTTTAAATTGTTCGGGCATTACTAGTCTAAAAACATTATAAATAGAATTCAATTAAAATTTTAATGGTACAAAAGGTGAACGAACAGACAATTAACTCTAATGTAAATATATACCAGTTGTACAATTTTAGCCGGTACCATTAAGTCTGCACTACAGCTTCAGTTCATGTAGCGTATATTTACATTGTTTATTATAGTTTTAGGGCTTACGAAAGTCGTTCTACCATTTCGCTGTGAGTGATGTATGGTCGGGTGCGTAGTGCGTATTGATTGGATGTTTTATGGTCTCTAGAATGTGTTTACAGAGGTTGTGTTAGCGAGGAAAAGGTGCTGGTTTTATGTCTTGTACGTATCAAGTGTGAAATTGTTTATATTCCTAAGCTTCTTTCTGCAGTCCATTATCTAACTGTTGCATAAGCTATTGTAATTTATGTTGTATGGTTTGAGTACTAATTTATATTGTATGGTTTGAGTACATTAAGAATTCTAAATGTTTGTGTAAATGTACGTGGAATGGGGCTATTGTTTATGGCGACTTAAATTTATTTTGCTAAAATTTACATCTGTTAAAATGTGCATCTTTAAAAAAGCAGATAACTCTTATAATTTTATTGAAAGTTCTCGACATCTACAAGAGAAAAAGCTCTTTGGCTAGCAGTGTTAAAGAGACAAGGTTTTTGTGAATTGGCAGGAATTGGCAAGGTCTCCACATTTAACAATTTTAATCATTTCTTTTTAATTTTGACAATTGTAATAATTTTTTTTCCAAAATTAAATTCCTCATTATTGAACACATTACACGAAATACCTAAACCGACCTCAACCACAAAATAACATGGCGGTCTTTAATGCGGAAAAAATTTAAAGGAACGATATCTTGCATGTACAATGCAGAGTTGAAGCAAATTGAAGATCAAACAGCAAACTAGTGTAAAAGTGCAATTGGCTTGATTTGCTTAAAACGACTAGGAACACTGCTGTTATACATTGTAACCTGAGTACAACTGCTTAGTACTCGTGCATATTTTTTAAGGAAATGTGATGCAACAACTACCTTTTGAAAAAAAAAAATGGAGCAAATAGGCAATGAAACTAGAAAAAAAGATGTTATTATGGAGATTAAATTTATAAACAAAAGAAGTCGGCAAAGTACATTTTTTTGCACAATGCTGGAAGTGGTACTATTCAAACGTGTCAGCGTTTAATAGGGTATGGGGAAAGTTACCGTTTAATACGATATGGGAATAGGATATATTAAAAGGGTAGTGGCTATAAAAAAAACCTCTTTTGGCTGCTTGTCCTTCCACACTTAGAATTCGTTTTCACATTTCTTCAATATGGTGCCGTTAACGATGTTCATTTTCCTCCGTTTCTATTATGCACTTATATACTTATATACCTGTTGCCATTTTTCCTCTGATGTCATTAACATCTTCATCATATCTGCTTCTTCGAAGATCTGCTGCTCTTCTCCTGTCACACAGATATTTTTTGGAACATCCATGATCTTATGTGGCTGGTATTGAAGAAATGGAGGCTACCTACCCAATCAAAACTTCTTGAGCATATTGGTGTGGTCACTTAGTCCGTTGAGAAATTATGAATCCTTGAAGATATGGACTTTGGAAGACAATTTCCACAACCATTTAGCATGCCAAAATTTGCATGTAATCCTGATATTGTAATCTATATTTTAGATTAGATCTAAATCTAGTCAAAAACTGCAGAAACTATGAAATAGGCGACATGTGAAGCTGTGACGACAGATTATAGGATTTCTGTTTATACGAATAGAACTATTAGTTTCTAAATAAATGTGCATTCCTGCACAGGATTGCAATTAAAAAATCCATTACTTCGTCGGGGAACTCTAACCTCTACAGTAGGTATATAAAGATTGTCCATAGGATGAAAGGAAATGAGTCCAAGTTTGAGGTTCCAATGCGAATTTTTGTAAGAAGACCGCAAGACTAAAGAATTCGCGCGATCGTATAGTTCCATCTGCTAAGCAAAAAAGAAATTATGTGCTTGTTTGTTTTTTTTTATGTTACTCCAATATCATTGGAACAACTCTTAATTGGTCAAAATTGGGAATTTATGCAAGACATGATTTAATGATTGGCTCTATCTCGTTCTAGTCTAATGACGACCATCGTCGCTTCCTTCCTCACCTGCAGGTGCAAGGAAATCAGATTTAGCGTAGCCTCCATTTCCGCAGTTGAACAAGTTCATTCTTACCCAAGTTTATCCTTGTTTTCCTTTAGTTTTTGTCATCACACTAGCAATCCGTATCTGCAGATCTGATTCTAGCTAAGTAAGTCCAAAGAATCATTTTAGGATATAGTCTTCAGATTTTGGAGATGAGTTTTGTGGGAAAGAATTCTAGTTACGTTTCTTCCAATGTGGATTCCACAAGAGGTAGCTTCCTTCTTTTGGTATATGCCGCCAATGCTCTCCTTGGGGACATTGCTTCATTGTTGTATTTGCAGATATAACTCTGCTTTTGAGCATTGACTCTATCCATTTAACGATGGCAATCAAGTTGTTAACACGAGCTCTTCATTAATATTAAGAAAAATGTAAAATTAACGAATAATGAACTTAAAAGCAATTTTCTAGCTTTCAGCATTGTTACGTTATTGTGATGATATCTGCAGCATGTGTAATCCTCAGTTTTACTGGTTAAAATGTATAATTACAAAAGTTTAACAACGAAATACCAAGTTGCAGAAAAAAAAATCCTGGTTTCCACTAGTTCCATTTCATAATCACCTACACATATAAACGCGCCAGGTTTTTTCCCTCCCTCTCTTAAACGTAATTAGTATTCGTTGTAATAAGAACACGTCGCTACATGTAATCCCGAAGCATTAACTTGATTAACGCGCCAAAATTACGCTACCTACTTATAACCATACAATACAACAGTTTCTCCGCCGAAAGTTTTCTCGCGAGGTTTATTAATTATGTCTTCCACTTTGTACTTTATAATACCTGTCCGATAAAATTTCGCCTTCTTATGCGGTAGGCCAGATTTGATTAATTTGTTAAGTTATATTAGGTAGCTGATGCTTCCGCTCTCGGTTTTTATTAAAGCAATTCATTATATTATGAAGATATAATCGCTTAATTTGATTTTACTGGAGTGTACGTACTTAGTTGAAGTTTCTAATATCTGCTACTCGTTCTCTTTTAAAATTCATAAACTATTCTATTTCTTCATATTACCCGGAAGATTTGCATACTATTTTGCACGCTCTGTATGATTTAATCACCCATATACCAGCCTAGAAATACATTTAAGCACGCAAGTAGGTGTTGTCCGCATAGAATTGCTAAAGCGCGATCTTTTATTTTGTGGCCTAATTGTGTGAATTTCGGGGGCGATAGCCCACACCAGAAAACACCGACTAAACACAAAACCTATTGCGTACGCATGCCCACTGGTATGATCATTCCAATTTCGTAATACTCTCTCTTTCACTTGATCACGTTGCTTGGCGTTTTTCTACGACGAATTGGCTTTGTTTTGTCTCCATATTGCGTGCATTAATTAGTGAACGTCACGCGTCTACCATTCTGTATGTGCTTATATGTATTCGCGGTATGCAGGTGGGCCGAACCACATTTTTTGTTTCCATAGCAATGGTGGGTTTAGCGTTTTGGATTGGAGTTTATCGGCGAGTTAAATTAAATCCTGAATATTTTATTGGATATTTACCGTGGTAGGCAATATTTCAACATTTATTAATCGGTTCCATCGTCCAAAATACACGTCCGAATGCAGCGGTACAGCAAAACAAGTAAAACGAGCGGAAAAATGCCGTCTGCGTACTAATTTGACAATAAAAAACAAGCTGGCGCAAGTCGTGCTGTTGCGAAACCGAAACATAGCGGACAAATATCCGATGATGGCCTACTTTTGACGGTCGTCCTAGTGTCCGTTGCCGTTTATATATCGCTCATGTACACATTTATATCCGAGGCGCAACCCAAAATATCCCGCGGCAATGCCGACCCGTTCGTTCAAGAATCTCTTATGAAATGCATAAAGTCGTACCACCCATTATCTGCATTGTGGTGTGCGTACAGGCTGAAACGATGGGCAAGCGGTATTAAATGTTTTAGTTGTTATAGTTAAATCTCAGGCAGTGAAATTTTTGCTATATAGAAAAAACAGGCTTCATCAAAAATTGTCTAAGAAAAATTTTGGGATAGCAAAATCTGATAATAGTTTTAGTAGCTCTCTTGTCTTCGTTATAGATGCTTGGAGTATTGACATTCCTGCTTGTATGCTAGTTTGGCGTATAGGGTTGGCAATTTACCCATTAGTAGGCATGGCCCCAATCAATGCAAGCAGAGGTTTAATTAAAGTGTTCATCCACGTCTATCGGTGCGGGGCTTCAGAAATGTGGTTTGACGGATATTCGTCCTTATTTGAAGCATTTCGCAGGAGTCGAAACTCTTCATGCTATCGTTTAGTACAAGGACTGCTGTCGTGAGCTGTTAGTGATGAACTTAGTAGTAGTACTTTACAGGTTTCTAAATCTTCTGATGGAAAAATTTCATTTTGAGAATCGTTCTGGAAGCTGTCTTGGATTCACCATGGATGCTTAGTGAGTTGACGCTGATTATGTGATAGTTTGATGGTTAGGGTTAGCAATTTACTATATAGTAGGCATCCCTTATGACAAGCAAAAGGGGATTGAATCATCTGATTAATGCTGCTATTGCCGTGGCGTTTAAGGAGCTTCAGAAGAAGAGTTTGACGGAAACTTGTCTTTTACATCATCACAAATTGCTTACTCTTGTAGCAGTAAGAGCTTGATTGTGGGAATGGTTTCAGTAGATCTCTTTGCTTTGCTGTGGCTCGATGTGTTATTTGGTATATAGGGTTGGAAAATTTAGCCTCTAGTAGACACGTCTCGAAGCAAAAGAAAATTATTGCAAAATTTTGCTCTCTAAAGCTGTCGCAGTGATGTTGAGAGCTTCAAAACGAGGATTTGTCGGAGATTGGTTTTAATTCTGGAGTTGAAACTTAGCAGGCTATATTTTGACGAAAGGCTTGCTGCAGAACTAAGTACAGAAGAGAAATGAGTTTTGCTCTTAATACAATATGTATTTTGGACATTTGTTTGGTTGACCGAAGACATGATTTCATCCTTTTGCGTTGTGTGACTAAATATAGTTGTTATATTTGTTTGCTCATTGACTGGCAGAGTTGCTCTGACTTTGGTGTATAAGATTGGCCACTCACCGTATAAGCATATTTTCTGGCAAAGCGAGATAATTGAATAATCTTGCTCATTCTGTGGGGTTGGAAATTTGAGGAATTAAGATATGACGATGTTTTGTCGTGCTTCTTCAGTCTTCGTTGCGAAGCATTTCCCAAGAGTCGATTTTTTTTTAATATATCTTCACCGGAGGATATTTTACAGCACTGGAAACTTTTCCGCTGTTTTGAGCAACTCACTGCATTGTTGTGCCAACGTGGATATTGCTACTTGGTAGTGTTTCTGATTGTGGTCGTATGTAGTCAAGCAAGTTTCTTGACTTTGTGATTTTCTCCTGGAATATTTTCAATTATCTTAGACTTAGGGTTATGACTTTGGCGAAGATATCTGTTAGGTTTTCTCGCCAGAATTTGTTTCATGTTTGGTAGTTTACGATGCGAAGATGAAAATCCTAGCACAGGAAGGAAATGTGTTTCGGCATTAACGCCCGGCAGTTTTACACGATAGAATTACTGTGGTATTATCTGCAAATTGGTAAAGTTAGCCTTCGAAGATATAATTAGCCAAATCATTAACGTAGACTAAAAATAGCAAGGGACCGATCGTCGATCACTGGGGAACCCCCCTCAGCAGTCCCGACGAATTAGAAAATACATTCGCTGCCAGATTCTTTGATCACGCTCCGGCAGATATAAAACGATCAAATCCAAGGTAACTCCCCGAATACCGCAATTGTCTAACTTTCGCAACAAGACTGAATGATCGACTTCCTCAAATGTAAGCAAAAAATTAAAGAAAATCGCCATTACTGGAGTATTCGACGTAATAAAATTGCAGTTGTTCAGGAATTAAACGCAATAATGATAAACTAACGACTCGAATTTTGCCAAACTTTCTTGGCATTGCGAAATAACGTACCTGGTATTGAACATCCTTTATTTATGAGCGACGAGACCCATTTTTATTTAAACGGATTAGTTAATAAACAAAACAGTCGTTTCTGGGCACGTGAAAACCCTAGAGAACTTTATGAACGGCCCCTTACATTCTCTTAAAGTTACAGTATGGTGCGCCATCAGCTGCAAGAATAATCGGTCCCTACTTCTTTGAACAAAATGGCACCACCGTAACAGTTAATTCGGAACGTTATAGTGAAATGTTACGAAATTTTTTTCTTAGGCTAATTCAAGATATGGAGTTTTGGTTCCAACAGGATGGCGCAACTTGTCACACGACAAGAAACAATACGGAGATCTTGAATCGGATATTTCCAGAGCGATTAATTTTAATCAGAGGGACCATAAGTTGACTTCCTAAGTCACCCGACTTAACCGTGGCACGTGGCAGATTTTTGTCTTTCGAGCTTTTTAAAGCATAAGGTCTATTGTAACAAGTCCCGGAATTTAGAGGAGTTGAAAAACAACAATACAACTCTAATTCGCCAATTTCCCCATATATGCTTAGGAGCGTCAAGGATAATTTTGTTAGTCGATTAGAGGAGTGAATTGAGGAACAAAATGCCCATTTACGGCACTCTATTTTTAAATCATAAATTTCCAAATATTATACTTTAAAAGTGTTCAGTTGATTTTGTTAATCTTAATATACATAAATAAAAGTTTATAGCAAAATTAAAATGTAAAATCCTTTCTGCCGCATCCTGTATTACAGTTGCTAAATATTTATAAGGGAACTGCAAAATGTGTGAGTGTATTACGATCTCTACTGGTATGTATGTGTATTGATACAATACGAGCTGCGTATGTAGAGGCCACTATACTAATACAAATCAGCTGGTCACCACTTTAATTAACACTTGAAGTGACGTACATATGTACGTAACAATTTGGCATGGTGTGCCCCATTTCTTCTCTTCGATTTTCCTACTTTCCTCTGCGGAACTGTGCCGTTTCCAATTTGAAGACCTTAACTACGTTTATTTTTTGACGGCGAATTCTCCAGCAGCAGCAAGTTTTGCACAGTCATTGGGTCGGTGGGAATTAAATTGTAGGATAGGATATATGCTAGAATTTAATGAGCGGAGCTGGGCAGTGTGTTGAAGACACATAATTAGACATTTTTTACTACGTCAAAATCAAGCTTAAAAAATTCTCCAAGTTATGATTAGATAATCTGGCGGGTGTGGCATTGAATACCAATCAACTCAACATTAAATGTGATCTAACAATCGCTCCAAGAGATTAAAAGAAAATCTAATATTAAACAAATATGTACTTACTTTTTCTTCAATTGTTTTGGTCGTTGAAAATTTGCGTCAAAATCGTCTCCTTTTTGGTAATAAAACCGTTTGGAGTTCTCACACAATAGTCTCACTAGATGAATTTTAAGACAATTTCAGAGTTTTTGTTTGTATGCCAGGTGACACAGACAATAATTTAATTTCTCTACTTTTAACATCACTTGTTTGCTTTGCCATGACCGAATTAAAAAATAATACTACATTGGCGGAAACACTTAGGCGAGAAACTGAGATTAGTATTGATTACATGAGAAGATATGATAAACCTTATTAAACATTTTAGATTGTTTAAGTATCTGGTATGAATATTTTTCAGATTATTTGATGTTCAAATCAATGCATATTCAGATTATTGAGGTTACACTGTATTTAATTTTTTGCTCTAAGCCTATGATGTGCTTGTGTGGATAATGAATATCATTCATATACTTATCGTCGAAGAACTGCAAGAATAAGAAAATTAGAGGTTAAGTTCACTTTCATTTTCATTTGCAAGCACCAAATACTACTGCTGGAAGTAGTTACACGGAAATTGTCGGTCAATGAACAAGGCTCGTCGACTCCAGGAGGTTCACGCTCGAGCGTAATTATAAAATGCTTGCGGTAATTAGCGTTAATTCCGCCGACAAACTGTATATACATATAAAGCTGTTCGCGTCCAATTATTATGATTAGACGGTCGAAATTTTCAACGCTTATCGTTATTGAATGCGTCGGGATCTATATGGATCCGTCGACAATATATCATTTGTAGGTGAATCTGCTGTCAGCGAAAATAAATTGGGTTACGAAAGAGAGAAGGCGTTATCATCCGGGTACAATAATCAGTCTAATAAATAGCCCGTGGTTCCCGACTGTCGCATCTGTACGATCGATATATCTGAATTTGACCCACGTCGAAGATCTTCGCGAGCAAAAAGAGTAGGGTAATTTTTTTTTGGATAAATTGCTAGAATTAATGTGATAAAGTTGATGGTATATAGGAAAAGTTTGGAAACTGCAAAACATTTAACGTTACGAGTCGTGTGAAATATACGAGATCGCAACAAATAGAAGTAAAAGAAGGCTAAAAATAAGATTACTTCAAGTAGCGTCGTAGCAGATGATAGAAAGTAAAAAATAGAGACTGTGAAGTTGAGAAGGGAGCAAAACTCAACAACAACAAGCGAATATTGTCTGTTAGCGCTGAAAAAAAAGACGTTAAAAAAGGAGAGTTAACAATTCTTGTTTCAAAACAAGAGATGTAAGCACTAACTAAGCTGTGTCGAATAAAGTATTATTACTAGGCCTCGCCCAAATACAACTACATTCAATTAGGATATTGTTGTTTAATCAACATTTTGAGTAACCGATTCGTAGTAGATAACAGCTTGATTTGTGCAGTTCCTACTTGGTTGTTTTTGTTTCTTCAAACACAACTCCATCCTTGTGGCGTGTAAAAAAAGCAATCTTTCTTTTTGTTGAACTTGAAAAAGCAATGGAAATGTATTTTTTTGTAATTATTGAGCAATTTCTGACAGCTGTCAAATTATAAAAAATATTTATCCAGTTCCAAAACTAAATTTTCTGCAAACTGTAAAAACTATAAAAATATTTTTTTTTATGTAATACCTAAAAAGACATCTGGCAGCTGTCATATTGTCAAGACAAGTACTTTTTGTGGTTTTGACAGGTGCAATTGTCAAATTATTTCTCGCAGCTAAATTATCAATGCAGTCATTTTCATGACTTTCAAAAATTATAAATTGTCAAAAGGCATCAGCAAGCTCTTACGTGGGTTGTTACTACTTGACATGTCAAATTTGACGTTTTGGTAAATGTAATTGCCAAATATTTCTGGCAGTCATCAAATAATAAAAACACAATTTCGATATTGGCATTATCACAATTTTTTGGAAAGCTGTCCAGGTAGAAAAATGTGTTGGTAAACAAAGAGTTAATGTAATGTTATTAAAACAATTTTATAGATGCAATTATCAAAATATTTTTGACAGCTGTCAAATTATCAAAATAGTTTACATCAAAATTATAATTGCGCAAATATATCAGTGAACTCTAAATGTGATTGTTTCTATAAATTAATCTGTAGATGTAACTGTAAATAACATCTGTGACGGCTGTCAAATTATAAAAAATATTTACCGAGTTTCAAAACTAAATTGTCTGCAAACTATCAAATCTATAAAAATATTTTTTTTCCTATCTAATACCTAAAGAACATCTGACAGCTGTCAAATTGTCACGACAATTTGACAACTTTTGTGATTTTTAACAGGTGCAATTGTCAAATTATTTCAAAAAGCTAAATTATCAACGCAGTAATTTTCATGAAATTAAAAAATTATGATAAATTGTGAAAATACCTCAACGAAATCGGTTGTCACTACCTGTCAAATTTTGCCTTTTGGTTGATGTGCCCGCCAAATATTTCTGACAGTTGTCAAGTTATAAAAGCAGATATTCTTCGCAATTTCGATATTAGCATTATCACAATTTTTTGGAAAGCTGTCAAGGTAGAAAAATGTGTTGGAGTTAATGTAATGTTATAAAAACAATTTTATAGATGCAATTATCAAAATATTTTTGGCAGCTGTCAAATTATCAAAATAGTAGTTTACATCAAAATTATAATTGCGCAAATATATCAGCGAGCTCTAAAAGTGATTGTTTCTATAAATTAATCTGTAGATGTAACTGTAAATAACATCTGTGACGGCTGTCAAATTATAAGAAATATTTACCGAGCTTCAAAACTAAATTTTCTGCAAACTATCAAATCTACAAAAATATTTTTTTCCGATCTAATACCTAAAAAACATCTGACAGGTTGATGTAACTGCCAAATATTTCTGACAGTTGTCAAATTATAAAAGCAGGTATTCAACACGATTTCAATATTAGTATTATCGCATTTTTTTAAGCTGTCAAGTTGCAAAAGTAGTATATTTTGGTAGACGAAACAGTTCAAGTATGTACAGTTGTACAGTATGTAAGAAGTTCTACTTCTTTTGGGTGACTGTACTTATTGAAACAATTTTGTAGGTACAATTATCTAAATATTTCAGATAGTTGTCAAATTATCAAAATACATAGTGGTTTACATCAAAATTATAATTGCCCAAATATATCAGCAAGTTCTAAAACTGTCACAGTACAATCTGTGATTGTAACTGTAAATCTGCAGCTGTCAAATTAGAAAAACATTTTATGTTTTGGTGGGCGTATAACTTCAAAAACTTCATAGCTGCCAAACTGAAAACAATTTTTTTTGCGATTTTCATCATTGTAATTATCGAAATGTTTATGCTTCTTCTCAATATGTCAAATTATCAAAACAGTCATTATTATCAGATATTAAAGTTATAGCGTATTGTCATAATACATTCAACCAGTAAGTAACTGCGGTTTTTGCAATTTTGACATCTGCCAAATTGTAAATATGGTATTTCGTCATTTTAGCCAGCTGTGTAGCGTAGTGCCTAGCGCGCTCGCAGTCTGGTGGTATCGGGTTCGAATCCGATGCGTTCTTTCTGAATTTGGTTTTCTGTAGTTTCCCAAATTCCACGGCAAATGCGGAAAGATAACAGCTTAAGTCAGTCTACAGCCGCAGGCGTAATAATAACTCATGGCCAGCCGATGCCCCCTGTAATTGGCGCAAGCTGTTGGGGGATCCTAAGGCGTGAATTATTATTATTATTATTATTATTATTATTATTATTTTAACTGTTCAACTATCGATATATTTCTGACAGGTGTTAAACTGTAAAAACGTTTCTTTCATTTGTATATTTGGTCTTGTCAAATAATTCCCGCAGCCGTCAACTGTTAAAATACATTTATTTTCTCCTAAATTTTGTCTATGTGAAAAAGTATTTTATATTTTCACGGATAATTCAAATATTTCTAACAAAATGCAAAAACAATTCTTCAATTTCTTATGAATTTGACAGCCAGCAAATCTTTTCTGACGGCTGTCGAATTCTGAAAACAGTGTTTTTTCTAACCGAATAATATGTATTGAAGTGTAGTAAAATTATAAAATTATTAATTTTTGGAGTTAGGTGTTAGTTATCGTATTGTGTTACCTAACATTTTGACTGTTGCAACTGTCAAAATACCTGCCTAGGCATTTGTGTTTAGATTCAGCAGTTACTACTACAGTAACACTCTTTCTAAGACCTGTGAACATTTAAAAATATTGCAACATTATTGTATACTATGTAGTATGGAGTAGGTACTATGATATCATGTAGACAGTTGTAAGTATCAAAATGTGCCCAAACTGTTTATAACAGTCAAATTAAAAAAATTGTAATTTTGAGACAGTAACTGAATCTGAATCAACAAATCACAATATCACAATATTTCTAACTGCTGTTAAAATTTCATTTTGATAGATGTCAAAACTTCAAGGGAGGCGAGGTGAAGTTCGTCTACAATAGTATTTGACTCATTTGTAATTGATACGAAAGAAAAGAAGTGATGCCTTTCACTTAGCATGCTTTACATTCACTTCCAGTTTCTTTAGTGAAGAAACAACATCTGTATCTTGCATTAAGTTTGCCAGAAAATCTACTTAAATCTCAGTTTAAAATAAGGGCACTAAACTGCTTATTAGAAGTTGGAACTAAGTTCTAAATGTACACAAGAATAATGACTTAAGCCAATTAATAAAACAAACTATGCCCTATTCAACAAATTTAGAATTTAATTTCTTACGTACAGACTCTTACACGTTCAATTTCACCGCGACAGCGATACTCCAAGAGTAATTTTAATTAACCAGAAACGGATGGTAGGAATGAATGCATCTAATGACGCGTGAAGATTGTAATTTAAAACTGCAGAACGAATGCCTATTTCAATGAAAGTTAAAATTACACGTCTCTAAGAAGGCATGTATAACTAATAAGACCGTTTATAACAGTATTTATCAAGATGCACACGGGTGATATTAGTTACAGAACGTGTTTGCGACATTTTAACCGGTTATTAGTAGACTGAACGACTTGTAATTTTTTCAAGTGTGATGTAAGAATGACTGTCCTGTGAACGTTTTGCAATTTATTCTTGAAAAATTGTGTATCTAGTTTTTCTTTAGATAGTTCTGATTCAAAATCGTTAGTAATCTAGCAAAACGGATAATAATCAATTAATCAATCGCATTCTTTCGCATTTTGTACCATTATAATGGGTAGTACCAGTTTCAAAAATGAGCTTTCATACGCTCGCTCAGTGCATTTACTCGCAGTAATTGCGATACTCGAGAATGTCCGTAACGTTTTATTTACTGTTTATGGTTGTCGACATACCTTTAATCTCCATTTGAAAACTGCGGTTACCTAGCAATTAAATGCTTGCCGTAAACTAGACGTATTTGTTATATTCCTTGAAAACAATTATTGGACATGTATGGTATGAAGCATTGCAAGCGCATTTTAATCTAGGGAAAAAAGGAAAGAACTGAATAGTCACGTGAATAAAGTATCGTTAGCTGGAATGGTCGTCTACATGTCATATTTTGAGGACATGAAGCATAAAACGGCACGCTAGAATGGGTCCGCCAATTATCTCTGAAGTGGTTGATGATGTTAGAAGTTTGCATAGAAAATATTTTTGAATGTACAAGGTGGCCCAAATAAGCATAATAATTTTTTTCTTAACTGTAAGAAACCATGTGTTTTTTTGCACGTTTAAAAAGGGGAAGAAACGGTTATGTAGTTTACTTTCCACAGTATTTTTCATTAACAGAATTCTTGGACGGCCACGGAAAAATGTTATTCGTTGGTATGATAGTAGCAATTGTTTTGACATTCGATAACATCTGGTGCACATTATCCTTTCTTTTGTAGTAAAATTGAGGTAGACAATCTAAGAATCAATTGACATGATTTATATCCTCGACGAATGCTTAAACATTTGTCTTCTAGTATCTCGAGTGTACGGCGAGAGGTTCTGTTAGAAGCCACCCAGATACAAGATCATTTTAACGATTAATGGATAGATTTGACAGGATGGGGATAGATAAATATGAAAGACGTGACAGAGTAAATGAAGAAAATGAATTTAGCATTATTGCAAGTGTTTTTGAAGACCTACAAACAAGTACAGCAGACATTAGTGATTTGCTGCATATACACTGGCAGTCAAAATTATTTGCCCACATGAAAAAACGTGTATACATACAAGAAATGCTAACTAAAACTTGAATTATGGGTTTGCGGAGGCCAGGTCATAATTTTAATATTGCTTTCGCGTTCTACAGATTGCAAATACTCTCGACAAAGTTTTGAGGTATGCTTCGGATCGTTGTCCTGTTGCAATACAAAATTATTCCCAATTATTCGAATGCCAGATTGTATTGCATTTTCCTCTAACATTTCACGGTAACGCTCTTTTCTCAAGGTTCTATTTCTATCAAATCTCCCGTAGATGTGCCGCCAATACATCCCCAGACCATAATGGATCCTCCACCATGCTCCACTGTAGGTACTATACATGATTCCGCAGCTCGTTCCCCTTTCGATCTTCGTACAAATACTCTTCGTTTAGAACCGAAAAGCTCGAATTTGGACTCATCGCTCCACAAAACATTTTTCCATTCTTCTATTGTCTAAAACCGATGCTCCATAGCCCACTGCAGTCGCTTTCTTTTATTTTATTTGCGCAAGAGAGGTTTGCAGCATTGAAATTCGGCCAAATAAACCAACCTGTCTTAGCCTTCTTTGCACGGTAGACTGACTCGTTTTGGTTGTCCATAATTTATTTCAGCAGTTATTTCTGGTACGGTCGTTCTTCTATTTAGCTTACTTGTGATTATAATTTGGCGATCGTCCGCTTCTTCACATTATAGTCGACGCTTCGACGACTTAACTTAAATATCTGTCCAATTTCTCTGTTACTTTTGCCTAATCTGTGATAAGCGAGTAGCATGGAGCGAATATCTAGTGACAATTCTCTTGCTGTTGGCATTATATCAGCTTTATATCTCACTTCTATAAAGCCGGATTCAGAGTGGCGGTAGCGGGACGGCGACCGAACGGTAACGCTCCTTTCACACGCTACGGATTCGTCCGTACGGAGGATTTGCCGTACGGAGACATTCCATTAGTGGCGTAAGCATTTGCATTGTACCTTTCACATGATACGGACGAGTCGCCGTGCGATAAAATCACCGTCGAGCTGCCGTCCACTGCCACTGCAACAGACGGCTGCCGTGCCGTTTCCGAGAACACAGTAGCCTACATGGTTTAATGCGTGCCTTCACACGCTACGGATATTCGGTCGTACGGAGCTACTTAGTGAGGTTGTTTTTCCAAAGTAACAGCTAGCATTTCCAGGGGTTTAATACAATTTCGCACATTTTTCAGCCGGTCATGTAGTTCGTCAAATGATGCTATTGGCATACGGAAGTAATTGAAGAATTTTACGTCATCAGTTCTCAATTCCTCAAATAATGTTACAGACATCCCCACATCATCTTTCCTTTGGTTAATGGGATGGATCTAATCAATCCAATTTCTCCTTTTTGTCTTCCTTCGATGGCGGAGTAACCATAATGCAATAACTTGATTTCGCTTCATAATACAATTTATTCGTCCACCACAATACGATTGAAAATGAGTGCGACGACCGTCTCGTGTGAAAGGGATAGGAATTATCTCCGTACGGACGATTTGCCGTACGGTACATCCTCCGTACGGACGAATCCGCAGCGTGTGAAAGGAGCGTTACGCTCCCCGATCTCAACAAACCGTCCCGCTTGGATATCGTCCACTCATCGCTTCCGTGCCGTTGCCGTCGAAGATGTTACTTTGAATCAGCTCTACTAGAACATGTGACAGCGATATCTGAACGGCATGTCAACGATTCCGTTAATGTTCGGTCGCCTTCCTATCACCCGACCTAACGTGATTAGATTTCTCTTTTTGGGGTCATATTAAAGATAAGATGTACGTAGTAGAACCAACAAGCATTGAAGACCTGATTCAAAAAATTAGTAACGCGTTCTTTACAATAACCCCGCAAATTTTGAGAAATGTTACAAGAAATTTTCAAAATAAAATTATAAAAAAGAACGGTAGGCATTTCGAGCAATTTTAGTTTTTTCTTTGTATTTTTGAGTTTTTTTCTTTTAAGTGGAGTAGATTTAAAGTGGGACACTTTTTTACCATGACATTGCGTTTGTTTGTCTCTTAAAATATTAAAGTTAGGTATAGGGAAAGCTGTAGTATATTAGACTGTGCATTTTCCTGACCAATAATATACAGGGTGTTTTATTTGAATTAACGGAGATTTCTCATGTTTTTCTTCCTCAAATTTGACAAGATTTTTTGTGTACTCTGTATATTGTAACTCAGTTGCTGACAGGGCATTCTGAAGAGCCATTCTTGTCTAACATTTGGTCAAAAAATATTCTTTCTGTTGATTGGCATAACTAGAGAATTTCCGATATGATTACCGGAAATCGAATAAAAAAACATAACAAGCTAAATATCTCAAAAACCGTGAAGTTCTTCGAATGAGTACTACACATAAAGTACCATTTGTTCTTCATGAAAATTCAAAATAAATGATAAAAAATATAGGTTTGCATTTAAAAAAACAAAATTGCTATCCGTTCAGAAGAAATGAAACAGCCTGTATAGTCGACATTATATTTACTCTGTAGATCTCGAGTTATCTAAACGCATCAAAAATAAAAAATTCAGTTATGCCTCTTATGAACCAATAAATGGGATTTCGGCGTACTAGGTGGGCACCCTGTATACAGACGTGCGCGTAGCTGACAACCCCTCGTATATTTCCTTATTTAAAAACCCGTTTGGACATCGTATCATCTCTCAAACACGATAAACTATCTTCCGTTTCAATTTTCGCCTCCCAAATCGACGCACAGTGGCGAGGTTGGTGTACTTTCACGTCCTTTGCCGGCGGCACAAATCGGACACATCTTTATCGATGCTCGCGGACATTTATTACGTTAAACGTAGCCTGACATAGAGAATCGCCGTCTTCTTTCGCATTTGCAATGTATAAGATAGTGTCTGGCGACGTGGTAGCGATATTGTAGAGTTTATAAAGAGCGAAGATATCAGCGAAGAACAAAGATTCATTGTTGTCGCATCGGAGTTATTGTTCTATACAGGGAAAGGAATTACTGTTTTTGAATAATAATGACGGTAATAAGGAGAGTGCCTGTTCTTCTTATTAATGTATTCGTGAATGTATAGCTTGTTAATATAATGAAATAGACGCTGGTTGTGGATAAAGATTTAATGTTGTTGTTAACAGTGTGGAATTATGCCGTCGGGTACGATAATGGAAGTTTTGTTTTAAAGCATATTTTATGCTTAGTTACTTTTCCTTTTTCACTATTAATGTCATTTCTGTGGTACTCCACAAATACACACATTACGTTGCTCGCCATTTATACCCGAATATTGGCAATGCTTCCAGAGTATTAGGATAAGTTACTCCATAATAAAAACGGCTACAGTTAAATCAAGGAAGCTTAGCGAATATGAAATATTGGCGTTTTTGCAAATGCGACACCCCAGCAACATTTTCTATAAACTAGCCATTTTTTCACAAGCTGTGTGCACTGTGGCATCATCCTGTTGATACCACATATTCTCCAGCTCAAGTTCTTCCATTTTTGATGTCAAGAAATGTAACAGCGTCATTCTGTAACGGTCGCCATTTACGGTAGTTGTTCGTCCTAGTTTGCTCTATTGTGTTTGTCCATTATGATCTTTTTTCCAAAATTCAGGAATTTCATTTTCAAAATTCACCAGAGCTTTACAATGCTACAATCGTTTTTTGAAGTCTGCAGGGAGAACCCTGTGAGGTACCTGGATTTTGTAAGGCAACACGTGCAAATGTTTCCCTAACAATTGCCGTCTTGAAGTTCTTGGCCTTGGTTTCTTGAACGAATTATGCGAGATTGGCCAGAATATGATCTGCCAACCGTAGTTCTAGTTTTTCGATTTTTGCAACTAAATACGGAACTGTCTTCGCTGATGGAACACGATGCCTACCAAATCTTTTTTGCAATTCTTGTTGAGTTAAGATAATCGACAATTATTTTCTCATTTCTCAAGATTAGCAGCTTTCCACAAGGAACTTAATTTTGTGCCATCTTGTAATAATATTTCCCATAACTCTAAAAATCTTTGCAGTTTTTGACAATGAATTTTCATCAATTAGAGCAAAAATTTCATCTGGCATATCTTCATATCTGACTATAGCTTTGGCAAATGATTTATATTCAAAATTATAGATCAATAACTTTTTGACCCAATCAGTGGTTGACATGGAGCTGTCATATTTGGACAGACAAAGTAGTTAGATGATCTAACAGTTCTGTAAGGTCCGTTGGAAAAAAAAATGAGTTTTTCGTTTTTGGCCAGCCATTTTCGGATTAAATTGCTGTAGACACTGCCTAATATATTGCACCGAAACTGTTTAATTGATTAAAAAAACGTGGATCTGCTGTTTTTCTATGCTATAGAGCAGTTTTTTTGCAAACCTTGTTTGTGTGCTAAAAAATGATAAAGCGTTCTTTCGCTATTTTCTCACCCACTTGTTTTTGATATATTTTAGCTAATAGTAGGTATCTTCAAGTTTACGTCAATATCATTACATAGCGTGGGACATTGGCGTCTTAATTATATTTACTTTCAGCCGGAGAGTACGATATGTCTCAGGATTCAATTTTTTAGCCAATTATTGTTCAGAATTTATATGATAAATCATTTGCTGACTGTGGTCTCAGAGCTGAAGTTATGTCTTTAGGGGGATGACACCCCAGTTCTAATGAAAAATTAAGATGACTTAGCAAGACAATCACAACAGTCATGAAGAACAGGCAGGTCAAATGGGATTTTATGAGTGACATAAATCATTTATGGCTCTTTATCATTCAAAAAGATGTGACTAGAACGTTACCTTGTGGACAATCGAGCAAAAGATATGTATTTTAATTGCAAAATGTATGTACATCGATGTACGGGGGTGATCTCCTTCATTCAGCTTCACTTCCTCTTATGATATCCTGCTGGTAGTCCTCAGGTGTCACTCTTGTGGTCAACTAGGAGTCTTCTTCCTGCATCTCTTTCACCATTGGATGTCTAAAATAACAAAAATAGTGTTATTAATTGGATTATGTTGATCATAGCATTTCTGTCGTATTCGTACATCATCCCAGAAGCTTTCCTCTTGGAGATAGCCTTGATGACCTGCATTGTATCTGGCACACACCCACAGTTGAAGCCGCTCTATATTCTGTATCAAAACGCTTCGATGTCGTTTCTATCTCTCTCCTCAGATAGTTATATTCAATCCTCCTCGGAAGATGGGTCATTCTTTGGCATTTCTTCAGGAATTTATTTCGCACATTTGTGTCTACGATTTCTCCCCTTGAAAGGGTTTCCTCTTTGGAAAATCTTGAGCTTCATAGGTCATTTCCACTATCAGCTTATTGTACGGGTGCCAGTGGTGTGTTTCTCGTTACTGTACCTGACTTTGGTGTAAGCATGTTCAAGGTCGTCTCTGTGATCACTGGATAGTGATTTAAGGTTAACTCCTATTTCGTTCTACAGCGCAAAGGGAACGTCCAGTACTTTGATAACATAGATAACCAATACGTCCGGGTTACAGTATGTACTCTGTGGTGATACAGGGAGTAAGCTCGCTAGTCTGCTTTCTAGATTGCAAGGTGTTGTGCAGAAGCCAAACTGCAAAAAGTTGAAGAATAAATCAATTTCTTTTACTATCTAACTTCCGGTCTTTGCATAACTACAGATCTTTCATACTTGTTCAGATTTATGCTCATTTTTAATGCTTTCGTGTAGGTTAGTTTTTTATCTGACAGCTATCAAACTTTCTTCTTTTTTTCGTTTTAATAGCAATTCCTATCAAATAATTCTGACAGCTGTCAAATTATGAATACAGCTGGTTTCACTTCAGTTAAATTTACCTCCGCAATAAAGTTGAACATCTTCGTACCTGTGATAAGGATATTAACAACATAATTGTATAATTTGTTAGTGGAAATTAAAATTAACAAACATTAAAATCACAGAAGCGGTTTTGTATTATTTTCCGATACATCCTCGTATACTATTACACGCCAGGAATCTCAAACCCTTCCAATGATATTGTATTACAACCACATCCACTGGTATGGTATACATTTCTAAATTGGCGACACTGCGGATAATCCATTTAGTCGAGGTAACGACACCTTACCTTTACAGCCAACTAACTTCCGCAAGAAGATTAAATTCTAACTCGAAGATTTATATAAATTAAAAAATAAAGCAGACTATTTCTACCACTTCATCAAGTTCCTGTACTTTTTATAAATAATTTAATTAAAACTTGTAATATCCTAAACAATTAAAACCTTCTCAAGGTGTTTCTAATTCAATACCACGGATTTGAATTTTAAAATATCTAAAACTAATCTTTTTGCGAACGAAACATGGAATTCAAGGATAATAGAATACCCTAGCTAACTTAATTATTGTACCCTAGACCTTCACAAATCACTGAACATCCTATGTACTGTACAATGAAGGAGCAATTCCACACATAAAAATGTGCACTTGAAAGAATAAATCGTACTTTCGCGGTGTTTAAACAGCGAAATCATGTAAATGTTTTACGTTAGCATTGAAATTTGAAATCTGAATTGAATTTTAGAAGGCTATTTATGATTATTTATCATTGTGAAGTAATAATTTAAATCAATAAACTGTTTATGACGACAACGATATTAAATTAATTTTATAGCACATCACAGCCTATTACGTCTTATTTTCTATAGATAAAATAGCTAGTCAACGAAACTCAATTACATTCAATGATTGCTTGATACATATTTATTGAATTTAAAATTGAAGTAGGTATTTTGGCATATAATTATCTTGCTATTAGCAACTGGTTTATTACTAACCTGATCTGCAAATGTGAATATGAATAAAATATTAGTTAACCCACGTTGTGGTACTTTTGTAGAATTTCTAGTTCTTATTTATTATGGTACGTTAAGTTGTTTCAAGTTTATTTTGCAATTCCATGCATTAAATCTTGTAAATTAAGTGTGTTGTCACAATATTATATTTTATTGAAAATATGTACATACATATACAGGGCAATCGAAATTAAGTGCTCACCATTGGTAACTTTGTTATTATTAAAGATGCAAGATTGTTTAAATTGGCAAACTTGTAGTACTTTTAACACTCTTTTAGACGGAAGAATAAAAAAGACAAATGAAAAGTGCGTTTTCGAGTTTTGCCGAAAAATATGTTTCTTTCAAATGGAATCCCCTGTATATTATATAATTTTCTGCTAGAATTTCGATTTTTAAACAAAAAATCTTCTAAGAAATTTTTTACTGGGATTAAAAATACTTGAGTTATAATGAATAAACAAAAACAGTTAAGTCAAGTCCATTTCTATGTATCTATGAAAATGACGATGTCTTTCTACCAAACGTCAAATATTAGTTTTATTAGTTTTTCACTCATAAGTTTCATTGTGCTAGTTATTAATTTGACAAAAAAATGATTTTTACGCATGCAGAAAAGTGTGATATGTTAGAATCTTATTTAGCGTGCAGAATATCCTCTCGAAGGGCAAAAGAACACTACGCTGAATTATATCTACTCGGAACACAACCACATGAGCAAAATTTTCTGAGACTGTACCGAAAATTTAGAGGCAATGAGAGTGTTTTTGCCAAAACAAGGACAAAAAGAACTTTTATAATAACCGAGGCCACGGAAATTGCAGTTATCGCATATTTTGAGGCCAACCGTGAGAATTCCATACTAGATATTGTCAATGAATCTAATTTGAGTCACGAGACTGTGCATGGGATTCTGAACAAACACAAATTCATTCCTTATAAGTACAAACCAGTTCAAGTTTTTCTGCCAGCGGATCCAGAGAGAAGAATGATTTTTGCCACTGGTATCTTAACTTTTGTCGCCAAAATGTAAACAACTTTCGTTATATTTTATGGACCGATGAATCGAATTTCTCAAATTCTGGAATGTACAATACAAAAAATTATTATTACTAGTCAAAGGAAAATCTTCTTTTAGTACATCCAAGACGTTCACAAGTCCGTTTCAGTTTTAATGTTTGGTGCGGTTTAATTGGTTCAAGGATTGTTGGTCCTTTCTTTTATCAGGGCGCTCGAACTGGTGAGAGGTACATAGAATTTTTGACTGAAATTTTAAATAATTTCGAATTTCGACGATCTGGATATCATAAGTAGACAGAATCCGCATTTCCTGCAGGATGGCGCACCAGCGCACAACTACAGAGGTACTTATCAACATTTAAATACTATTTTTAACACTTCATGGATAGGAACAAATGGTCTTATTCAGTGGCCTCGATCGCCAGATTTAACGCCGCTTGATTTCTTTTTATGGAGTTATTTAAAGACCCAGATTTATAAGCAAAGGTGCGAAAACGTAAACGCCCTAAAGATTGCAGTTAATGAAAAGATAAACCAAATAGATGGTAGGACCATACTGTTGACTGACTACTGTTGACCATACAGTTTGAGAAGTTCGGAAGCGTGCACAAAAATGTATTGAACAACAAGGTTGTATTTTTGAACATATTCTATGAAAAATTCAGTAATTTTTATTTTCTTTTAATGATAAGTTTATGTATAAAATAAAGTTTATAAAACTTATTTAGCTGTTTCGTTTATGCATCATAACTTCATTGTTTTTAATCCTAGTAAAAAGTTCCTTATAAGATTGTTTAAAAATTAAAGTTCTAGCAGAAAACGATGTATGTAATATATAAAGGTTTCCATTTGAATTCTTCGGTCTAAAAGAGGGTTAAAAGTACTACAAGTTTACTAAATTAAACAATTGCATCTTTAATAATAACAAAGTTACCAATGGTGAACACTTAATTTGGATTGCCCTGTATAATAGGTGTTCTTTATCGTCTAACTCATTTTAATTATTTTGTTGCAGGCAAAACAACGTGCTGCGATCAAATGGCTTCTGTCAAAGGCGTTTAATAATAAGGTCCCAAAAAATCTTAGCGAGCCATTCTACAGAGATCACGAGGTTAGTATTTTAGCTAGAACTAAAAAATGAATGGGGGAGGATGCAGGTTTTGTTGAAATATATAAAAAAATCAGGCAAGTCGCAATAAAAAAAACGGCTGTCAAAAATAGTTTTAATCTGATCGAATCCGAATATTTCGTTAAACGTTCTTAACTTTCTTCAGCTTGAGTATACAAGGAAATTCTTATTATTCTTGCAGTTAAAAATTTCAAAATATGTGGCAAAAAAACCACCAAAAAGTCCACTTCATCATATGTGATATAAACACAAAAGTTAAAACCTTTGAGAGAGAAAAACTTAAATTCTCTGATGAAAAGGATATATCCGAATGACTATTATGCTCACATAGATGCCCTACATCTCAAAAATGCTAAATACATAAATTATAAAAAAATATTTTATCGAAATGTTTACAAATTTGTAGTAAGTTTAGCTGCAGTTTTCTTATAAAAGCAGCCATATTTTTCAACGCAACTGAAAACAGCTCATCGACCCCCGAGTTTATGGTCCTTGGCCCAATCCTTGTTGAAAGTTGAAAATGAAAATTTGTCAGAAAAATAGGATCAACGAATCTGCATCGTGGACTTCAAACGGTTTTTTTAAGTAATACTGCGGATGATTTTTCTGGAGTTGTTGCATCTGCTTTCTCTTCCATTGTTTTTTTTCCAACCTTAGCAGTATTTACAATGAACAGATCATCTCGACAAAGAGTTTCTAACAACAGAACGTGCACATTGCCTCAGTTTTTTTTGCTTCACAGCGTATAGTATCAATCTCATTAGACCTGATGGGAAATTATGGCCTCAACAAACCTATGATGCCTAGTAGGTAACGATTTAGCTTGTAGTGAAGAAACAGCAGTCCTGTTTATGGGTGGCGGCTTCATATCATTTACCATTGCTGCTGGTGGATATAGTATTTTCGTTCCTCCTTCTACCAGGTGTGTTAATTGAGGACGAGGTAACCTTGGTGTGGCCAATTGCAGTAGTCACTTTCAGTTGCACTACAGATATTATATTATTGTTTTAGATGCCTCGACCATATACGAGAAAAACAACTAAAGGCGCATGAACAGAAGAAGCGTTAAGAAAGGCCTTGATTTCTATTGATAATGGTCGAAGTGTAAGGGAAACTTCAACACCATTTTGAATTCTTAGGGCCATCCTTCAATATCGTAGAAAAGTCGGAAGTTATTGCAAATCTTCTCTACGACGATAACCGGTATTTTCAGAAACTTACGAAAAGGAGCTTGCCTATGAAATAGTCAAACTTGGGAAACTGTTTTACGGTATCATACCAACCGAAATTAAAAAGTGTGCATTTGCTTATGCTCGAAAAAACAATTTAAAACAGCCCTTCCATTTTATGTCGTTTTCATCGAAAAAAGTATCAATTATATTAAAAATTTCACTGAATGTAGCCATTCCAGGAATGCGTTTACAAAATAATATATCTTCCGTTATATCAATTCCTGCAACGTACCGAACATATGCAATTAAATGAGCATTTTTAGCTACATCAGTTGCCTCATCTATTTGCAAAGCGAATTTCAAATTGCGCAGTAGGAAAACTAACTGATGCTGTTGGTAACACTAGTGTTTCTCCTATTGTGTGCGGTTTTTTACATTGTGTGAAGTAAGAAACTTGATATGATGATAGCAATACTTTTAACGGAACCGACACTATTTCTTTGAACGTTTGCTTTTGTTTATTAGAATGCATAGTTTTTTTAAGATGACGTTCTAATTTGCCTGGCCTGAGACTATCTACAGCCAAAACTTTCGTACAAAGCAAACCCATTGGGTTTCCCAAGCCATCTATAATAGCACTTGAAAATCCTAATGATAGATACGATAAATCGTATTTTCTTGTCAATTGGAATTTTACCCCCTTGTTCTTTGGTGCTTGCAGTCCTACTATGGTTTCTTGCATCGGCATTTTCATTATTAGTGCATTTTCTCTTATAACTAATTACAAATTTATCCATTCGTTTAAAAATATTAGGATTAAATTTATAAAATTATAAAATACGATCAAGCAGTTACTAACGATTATTATCAGCAAGTACAGTAACGTCTTGTTTTGCGACCTAGATGCGTTCTTGAAAATACAGTCGCAAAAGGAATCGTCGTAAAACGAATCTTCTTTTAAATGCACATACATGAAAAAACATTGTAGAATTTGGTGGTAGAGCTGCGTTCCCAGTCAGGGTCGATATCACATATCCTGTAGATCACTATGTCCTGTAGATCCTTGGCCTGCATTCGCTTAATAACAGCTTCATCTTCTCTATCATGCTAATTCTTCTAGTTCTTGGACAGGGGTTGAGCATGACTTTGAAGCAGTTCAGTGATACCTTCATCATTTTGACGTGTGATAGATCATCATAAGGCCAGATTATGCCCGACACCTTTTAAGCAAAAGATTGTCACTTACCACCCTTTTGTTGTTAACAGCTTTCAAGATGTTGTTTTCTTTCCAATAATGCTGTAGCTTTGGTGGATGTCCGGTGCGATATCCAATAAGAGAATTGCTTTTTTTTGAGGGGTTGTTTTCACTACACTAATAGCGGCTTTAGTTTGAAAGCTCCTGATGCATTGTCACCAAGGAAGAGCGTAAGGCAATCGTTAGCTGCCTTGAAACCCGAAGCAGATCTTTCTTCTAGCGCAATGTATGGTATGTTGTGGAGGGCTTTTTCTTCCAATAGAGACCCGTTTCATCAACAGCGACAACAACGTTCGGATGAAGATCATTATCGTCAATAATTTCGCATCGCGCACTGGCAGCTTCGCCACTAATCTTTACAATGTGTCTAACTAACGTGTGTATGTACATTCGTATATGGCATTACATAGACTGTGTATTCTCTAATTTAATCGTGTCACAACTTGTATCGAGTAAACAGCGCATGCGTAATTTGTTTGACAATGTGAGTCGTAAAAGCGAATTGTCGTAAAATGAATCGTCGTAAATCGAGACGCCACTGTAATCGCACAAAAAACAATAAAAAATACAACACCCTGCTGCAATGCTTCTGTTGATACTTTAGCTACGAGCACAGACTACAAGTGGCAGAAGTGACATGTAAAACTAAGGTTAGTTCTAACCTCAGTGGTCTCACTTACCATTAGTCATTAACAGATTTAGCGGCTCTTCATTGCTATCGTTTTATAAACGATGCACTACCAATCTGTAAACCAGTAAAGTAGGTAAATGTTTATCAAAAATAAAAAAAAGATTTAATGCAGATACGTTTTTTTTCATTTTGTTTTCTAAAGACTGTCTTTAGAAAACTTCTGAAGAAGCTGACAAGACCCGGAAAAAAACGAAAGAAAACGTATCTACTATGGATTACGGTCGTGGAAGCCTACATTCAACAATTTCCCTTTCTAATGGTCTGCGCCTCCCACTTTGGAAATCGCTGCTTATAAAATGCTCATGATAAAGTGTCGGAACAACGTTCAGGATCTAGAACGGAAGTATTGAAAGCTGCGCAGGAATAGGCAGATAAAGAGGAAACTTTGTATTTCTATTTTGCGAAACTCTGGAGCAAAGTAGAACCGATCTAGAACAATCCTCAAAATTTTGAATTACGCAAAAGGGGCTTACTTTACAGAGGCATGAAACAAAACAGTATCAATGTCAATTAAAATGCACCAAACATTCCTTATTGGAGATATTAGTGTGCAGATTTAAATATGTAATATGCAACAGATTTTATCAAACCAATACTTTCAAAGTATAATTTAAACTTAAAATTGAGTTGTTGTTGTCTCACTTTAATTTATGAAAAATCGTATTTGATAAATCTGTCTATAAAATTAAAATTATTTTAATTTTTTCAGCAAGAACACCTGAAACCACCCATCATCGGTAGCCTGGCGAACGCGGAGCTGTACTGCATGGCATTGTCGAACATCTATTCCGACCCGAACTACCACAATCTCAGTCACTGGTCGATACTCCAAACGTTGGCCCGGAAGGGGGTCTGCGTGACGGAGCCGTCCAACTCGGCTCTCACCGAGACCACGCTCATCCAAACAAATCCACTCAGACTGGTGAGTCATCACAATCGTCAACATATTATTCTTATTCGTCTAGGTCGCCCTAGGCGGATGAGAAATTATCTAGGGTACTAAATTGTAAACTGTTGCTCTTCTCCTTCCCGACGATGTTCTTCTACTTCTTTAAGCGGCGTTTCCTTCTTGCCTTCTTTCCGTTTTACATTTTACGACGCTGGAACTACGAATGACTCGATCTCTTCTACGCCACGCTGTTTATACACGCTTTCGAGAAGAGCTTAAGTAAATGTGCTGTAAATTACAGGAGATGTTTTTGTACGATAGGCTTTTATGAGATGCTGTCGAATTTGAATTTGTGTGATGGATGATTATTTGAATTTTATACGCGAGTGTGTAATAGAATTTATCGTGGTGTAGCTGTCTACTGGATGGATGAGTATTTTGGCAGTGTTAGTTAAATATTGAAGCAGGTGTATATTGATTCGAATCATTCTTCATTTCGCAAATTGAGAAAAACAAGTGGTAGTAGTTCTCTTACATATCATATAGTTGGCAATTACTCGGTACCGCCTCTAAATTTGGCCCCAAACTCTACCAAAGTAGCCAGGTAAGAGAAAGCTGAACTTTGCAACCATTTGACATCAGTTAATCTTCATTCAAATTAGGAGCCATTAAAAAAGACCAAGACCTCATTTCGTAGACTAGAGAGGCGTGCCAAAACCTTGAACTTAATTGCTTGAATTTAAACACCAGCATTTAATGACATTTACGATTCCAGCTGCCAATGCTTATCTATGAATACACAGTGGGTACCTACTTCGAATTCCTGGAGCGACATTTTTAGAACGCGTACAGTATTGTGGGAATTCATGGAATCATAGGCAATTGTTACGGAATCTTTTACGCAATAACTGCTTTATTCGTTTTGGCATTGACTCCACTGGTTTTTGACAAGATCTCATCACAATATCAAACCTAAATGACTGCTTTTGTCATGTTTGTTTTTCTAGGGCAGTCGATTTTTCACAGCACAGCTTTGCAATTGGGCCGCAAATTCTTGATAGGAGGGTCCAGGTTCGACAAATTCCTGTGCCAAACGAGAACATTTATCACCATATCTTGGAATTTTATTAGCAATTGTTTCCCCTAGGGGTGGGCATGTTTTTAAGTTTTTTCTTAAAATGCTGCTCTAATATCGATGTATATTTTCGGATGTATTGACATCAGATACTCGGCACTCCCATGGATAACCTCTCCAGCCTCCACACACATAGACACACCAAAAACATTTGGTTGACAGGATGTGTCACATCTTGACCTGAGAGCTAGAGTAAGTTCTTCATTTTTGGCCCATCTGACGAATTTAGACCACTATCCATGAACTTTGAAATGAGTTTTATCTGTAAATTAAACTTTCCTCCAGTCAAGTCTTTCTGATAAAGACCAGCGTCTCAGCTTTTCTACCAAGTTCCAACAGTCTTCCACTGACAGTTGAGCTATGCATTGCTGCCTCTGATGCTGGTAGATCTTCTTGCAAGTCGTGAATTGTTTTGTGGCCTTTGTTTTTCTTTCGCCATTGCTTGATTCCTTCAATCCCATATTACTTTTACAATTTCAAGCTTCAATATCTTGCTGATTGCCTCTGATTTTTGCCACACTCTTTCACAATGTTTCTTTGTAACAAAAAAAGTATGTTTATTCAACGTGGACAATCTTTTCGCACGTCTTGGGCTTGAAATTCATCACACGTTAGTTTTGATGAGCGAATTGTCATGGGTGATGGTGATGCAAAACGCGTGTACTAAGTGACGACTAAAGTCAGTTCGACTACCTGGTGCAACATGGTCGTTTTAGTTCTCCTGCCTTCACCAAAAATAACTCGTCAGATATTTATATGCAATTGTTTGCAATGTGATGGTGGAGTTCTAACAGCATTGCTCCATACTGGTGCTCTATGTGGCTTGAAGAATATGAACAATTGCAAGGTTATTTTTTAGCAAGAATTTGATCTTTCTATCAGTTGATGTATTGGCTAATTTAGAAACTGATTCACTATGAGTCCAAGGTACTTAACTGAGTGGATCGAAAGATTTAGCTAATTTAGTTTTCAGCGAATATGACAATGATTGTGAATTTTGGCAGTGCAACAATGGAGGAAAAATAAGAAAAAGAAGCATGGGAGGAAAGTTGGTAGAAAGCTTTTTATATAATTACTGAGCAGTTGGCCAACATCTATTATGGATGGTTCCAAGAATTTTGGTAACAATATTTGCTCTTCCTTGCTCGGCTGGCAGAAAACTTACTCGAAATGAAGCTTAAAATACTTTTTCTCCTTCATTAACGCTGCTGCCCACACTTTTTTACGTTTACTGATTTTCACTAATTTATATTGAAAGAATTCCATAGGCATTTCTTTTAATACTCACAGCAATTTGTCTGTGCATCTTAATAGCTCTAAACTGGCCGTTCAAAACACTAGAATCCCTCTGCTTCCTTATTTAATCCACTTTGCTGTTAGTTTTGCCCGAAGAATCTGCAATCTTTTTATCATGATTTTGATTGACGTTGAATTTATTTCTGGTCTAGTCTTCAAATATTTTGTGTGGGTTTTCTTCTGCTCGGGTGTAATTATTATGAAAATTAATACCTGGATGTTGGCAAAAAAATAACCTCGTCAGTGTAGTGTACTGGTGTCGAAACCTGTATGATTTTCTGTTGCGTCCATTGAGGAAGAATCAACTGTGCTAGGAATCAGCCTATTGTTTAATTAGTTACATATGTGTTTCTAATCACTGTGTATATATTTTTATATTACATTTTCTTTTTTGCTGGTAATTTACTAATAGCATATTGCATACCTTTTTAAAATGTTTCATTCTCTTTTATAATTGGACCAAATTATTTCGAAAATGATGCTGTTATTATTGATTTTCTTTTTTCGTAGTTAGACAAATCGTAGTAAACCTTGTATTGCAATTGTTGGACGCGTCCGTATATTAATATTTTGTTTTACTGATTTTCTTTTTTCTATTTGCTGTTCCATCATGGAAGAACGCACATATGGCTGTAATAGAATCGATAATGACGCTGTACGCTAGGGAAGTAGTGACCCCGGACAGGGTCATGGCTATTACGCAAAGATTTAGCCACACAGACAAATCAATCGCACCGTCCATGCCCGAATCCCACGAGCAGGGCCTCCTCATGTGGATCTCCCACACGTGCGAGGCCCTCCAAAAGAAAATAGAACAAAAATTGGAATCAGGAGTCAGTAACGGCGGAGAGGTAATGAACGAGATATTTTACACGGGATCATCCGTTTAATGTTTATTTCCTTTGACAGGGAGATAGATTAAGGGCGCCGTCTTTCCCACCGATCCGGGAACTGAAGGATCTCTGCGATGGCGTTGCGATAGCGGCGCTGATAGCGTATCACTGTCCGGATGAGTTGCACTGGACTGATATCAAAGTTCCACGTTTACCGACGGTCTCTGAAAGTCTGCATAATTTAGGTCTTGTACAGGATTTTTGTAATAGATGTTTACCTAGTTCCATATTTCACATGATGCCTGCTGATATTACGTACATGAGAGGGTAAGTTCTTTTTTGATTTACAAGGGAAGATCCCGGGCCCGGAAATTCAAATAAATTTGAAACTTTGGGGATATATAGAGCATATCTAGGTATGTCACACGTTTTTTTTTGTGTCGACATTCGCTTTTATGGGGCGCAAACCCCCAATCGAAATTTAGCGAATTTTTAGCATGCATATTAGAACACCCTATATAGTTTTAAGCAGAATTAAAAGCCATACAAATTATATCTAAAACTTTTCTTTGTATTGTTACAAAAACAACTACAGTATAAGCGCATTGCTTAACGGAACACCCTGCATATATGGTAGTCACGCATTTTGAAAGACCTTGATATATCCTGCAACTATTGCATTTACACCTACCTTCTATCTCTTGTTTTACAAAAGTTATATGAAGAAAGCTGAGAATCCGCTAACTTTCGATGGGGGTGTCACCCCTTAAAAGTGAATGTCGGCACAAAAAAATAGCGTGTTGCATACCTAGGTATGCTCTAATATACAGGGTGTTTAAAAAAGATGCGGCAATATTAAAGGGGGTGATTGCCCAGGTCATTTTATACAAAAAAGTTCCTATAAACATAGGTCCGCAAACGCTTCGTTACCGATCTACAGCGTGGCCATAAATGTAGTGCATGTCGGTCATCTCGGCATTCGTATAGCGATTCATGATAAGGAACTTCAACAAATTCGACACATACAAAATTATTAATCACGAGACTCATTCAATATGTCAGTGAATAAAACAGGACTGTTTAAAAATATTTTTGTACGCATGATAAATGGATATGCACTTGCGCTTTTTTCTTCACAATTGAACAAAGAATAAAAACATTTTTATTTTTAGAGAAATCAGTGGCGTCCTATTTTTTTTCTTGAAAAATATCCTGTGACGTGCCAATATGCGCCGCCACTGGTACGACTAAAACATCGTGTTGTTTTCAAAGTATGTGTCTCCCACAGCTATTAACACGCCTAAAATTGCATTATGATATCTCAAGTCGTTTTGGAAAAATCTAATTTTTACTGTTTTTTTTTTTAAATTAAACTTCAACAGGGTGTAGATCGGTAACGAAGCGTTCGCGGACCTATGTTTATAGGAACTTTTTTGTATAAAATGACCTGGGCAATCGCCCCTTTTAATATTGCCGCATCTTTTTTAAACACCTTGTGTATCCCCAAAGTTTCATTTTTTTTTTGAATTTACAGGTTTGGGATCTTCCCTTGTTAATATTTAAAGCTACTAAGCCAAATTTAAGACATCTATTGATTATTTTATTAAATACTAAAATGTTTTGTTGGAAAGAAAGGAATTAAATGATACGTCAAGTATGCACATGCGTATTTGGTATTATCTGGTATAGTATTATCACTGTCAAAGCTGTCACCGAAAATTTGACAGTTCAAATTATGGTAGTCGTTCAAATTCACCGTATTTGAAATATGCATGTCATCGTCCATTTAATTTTTATCATGTTAGATATCAGTTTTAACGTCGGCTGGTAACAGGTAATTCCTTTTTCGCTAATTTAAATTTTATTTCTCATTTGTAGGTCGATGAAACAGAATCTCATCGTCTTTCTTGCCGATCTCTTCAACGTGTTAGAAATACATCCTGTAAAATATGTTAGGTATCCGGGCATGGATAGAACAGCTACTGGTGAGTGTTTAACAGTGTATAACAGATTTTTAGTTTTGGAATTTTGTTATTATTGATTTTTTAATATATTTTTTGCAAATCGTGCTTTTTGCCCCCACTTATTTTTTAAATTTTCCTGTTATGTAAAAATTCTCTTTTTTGTTATATATTCTCTTATCTTGTCAGATGCTTTTTATCTTTACAGTTTAAGTCTGTACTTGGTATGTCTTGACGAAATTTGGTTAGATGAATCCTAATAAAGTTTAATTTTTAGTATCGATTTTCGTACTACTTATGAATTGTACTTTATTGAAAGGCTGTATGAGTTTGACTATTCAAAAGATTTATTAGATCTAGTGATAAGTTCTGAAAATTGTTAATTTTTTTCAAATAAATCTTATATTGATTTATATTCCTGAGCAGAATTAATTTTTGTATAGGACTGTATTAGGCTACCTATCTGTATTAATGTCTAGTTATTTTGGTTTTTGATAGAGCTTAAAGTAAATTAATAGCACTGCCTTAATGAAATGACTTACGGTGTTGAATTGAAAGACATTGTTTGATTGCAATAACCGAACAAATATTTAAGCTTTTGTAATATGGAGTAGAGAAACTATATGTATAGCGTTTATAGATAACTTAGTTGTTTAACTAAGCAGAAAAATGATCTCTACTGGTGCATTGTTGCATTTGACATTGTTATTTTTTAAAATCTCATAATAAATAACGAGACCTCGTCTATAGACCGTACACCATCTCCGATTTATTTTTCTGTAAAATTTTCTATATAATAAATCAAATTGTAATGGCGTCACTCCAATCAACGTATTCCACGTACAATAGGCACCACAATAGGTACAATTGGTATTTTCCCGAAAGATTTTTAAAGTTCAGTTGTGAAGGTAGATAGGGCCAAAAACTTAAGTTTCGTCAGATTCGTCAGTTCTCTGTCATGCTCTCACTACTCCTACAAGAATGGACTTTCTGCGACTTTGTGCGTAAATTGGATTCAAACTTTCAGCTACAAAACTGATTTTTAAAGTTTTGAAGAGTTTGATTTT
>SMLS01058346.1:0-30313 GCA_004785975.1 Popillia japonica
AAATGTACGAGTTATCACGAAACTTACAAAATCGACTAAATAATTCGTGCTTATAATCAAATTGGTTTCCGATAATTTGAACGGGTTGTCGAACCTATTTAGAAGTGTAAATCGAGTTCCATGCGCGGAAGAGATATTTATTATCCTCTTTCCTTCCGCAATAAAAAGACTTCGGGTCGTGGAGACAAACAGAACCCTATATTTAAATCGGGAACAATATAAAACGGAGAAAGAATTGTCTATCCGGAGTCACATGGTCTGGGTTTATTTAAGGGTTGCCTTAAAATAGTGCGCCACAATCGATTATTTGGAGTGTGTAAAGGATACTACATAAAAGCATGTTATGAACGTATACATACTTATTAAGTTGTATATGATGTAATATACTCGAACAATCGATCGTTTTCTTATTAAAAACTGCATTTACATTTATTAAAATTTTGCAGAATGTGCATCAATCTAAAATGAATTCACCCTACAGCAGACATACATACATATATGTAATAGGGCTGGAAAGGAATCCTAGTAATACGAAAAATTAAAGTTTGTCCTCGACATACTCGTTCGAGATTTATTAACGCAGTATCACGTCCTACTTCAGACGAGCCCAACAGGAAGCTGCTCCGTCCTGATCGAAGTTGTGCGGAAGCATGCGACTCCGTCTGATGTAAATGGAGAGCCTTTATATTTCTTGGATTTTTGCCAAGACTCGATGTGGATAAAAGTAATTATGTTCAAGAAAGGTTATAAGGATATCTCTATCTTTATGATAGCATCGCGGGATTTACGTTGTGTAAATGTTAGAGATTGAAAAAATACTAACAGTAAAAATACAATTAAATTAAATTTTGATATAGTTTTCCCATTGCCCTATGGTGGTTTGTATTAGACATAATTGATATCTCATCTTCAGAAAGTAATTATTTTAAACTGGATTTTGTACATGGATGGGCATATCTCACACTAAATCCTGACCCCTTAATTGACTTGGAGGTATTTTTGATATTTTTCACAAACTAACTTACCTCCAAAGGGGGATATTTTCTTGATATCCCGAGACTCCAAAGGAAAAATATTTTAATCGTGGAATTTTGCAATCTGGGTTTCTACTACCGGAAAATTGATGCGATACAACTTCTCGTGAATTAGAAATAATTTTTCTGAGACATTTTCTATTACCACCACACTAAGACCAACAACACCTGCTGTGCTTCACTGCATCTATCGCACCTACAAGTATACGCCTAGCAAATGCACCACAACGTGATAAGTTTTATGGGATTTTGATTCCTTTTCTTGCAAATATTCATCAATCAGGATGTTTAATGCTACGAAGTTGCTAAAAAAATTGGGACCTTTGGTGGTTGGAAAGCTAAACGAAAATTACACGAGAAATGAGAAATTTTGACATCACCAATACTAATGCAAATAATCAAAATCTTATTATTAATAAATAATAGATAATAAGTGATTTATCTGATACTGATAACAACATGGTAATGATTTCCTTCTCGAACGAACATATCCAAGAAGGCTTAAATCCTAAAACAGGCTGTCCAATGTTGGAAATGTACTGTGCGATATATTATTGTAGCACAATATAGTGGTACTACTTAAAACTGATGTACAAATGACACATTGAAAACCTGTAGTGGTGCACTAATTGTACACGATAAGTATGGTACTTTCTATAAATATGTGTTGTTATTCTGGTGACATAAAGTCAGTCGAAAATATAATAGCGGCAAATTCGATCAACAAGGTGTAAAAAAGTTGTTTCCTATTGGATGAACAAGATCCCATGGAAGAAGTAATGTGGACATTCCTACCATGAAAACTGCAAAAATCCAAGTCCGCAAAGGCAGGCAAAGAATCTCCCACTGCTTCGTGGGTGTGGAATAATGGCCATGCAGATTTGCACAGAAACTATCTTGAACTGCTTACATGATAATGGATTGGTGATTGCTGGCAATCCTGTCAGAGGAAATGAATTAATTGTCAAATTAACAAGAGAGCACATGGGTATTGACAGGCTTCCAACGTGTGGGAGTCCTTATGGCCGCACCAAATTATCGACAGCAATACAGGGTGTCCGCGATATACAAAGCATGCTTTTAAGGGATGATAGCTACAACGATTTAGTAACAAAAACATATAATACACCTTGGGTCTATCTGTAAGCGTAATCGAGAAAAAAAATTATTTCTAAAAAACCTTATTTGGTCAAACTGTACAAGAAAACTCATCCATATTGCTTCTTAAATAACCAAAAAACCATATCAAAAATTTAGGGTTGAAAATAACTGAAAACAACGATGAAAACGAATTATTTCATACTTTGAAATTGAAGCGTGGTGTCATTTCTCTTCCATCACACTGTACTCGTATTCAATAGAATGGCAGATGTAAGCCAAACATCATCTGTTTATACGACCTTGAACTTGTATCGTACGAAGTCAATGGCCATACGTTTTAAAATAAAGGTACGTTTGCGTTTTTTTTAATAGTGTTATGACAATAAAATCGATGTTATGTTGAAGTTAGAGTGAAAAGGGCGTATTTAATAGCAGCCTTCGATCGGTAAATGAAAATTTAAGTTGAGGGAAAGTCGCATTGAATGAAAAAAATGTAATTACTGCAATTATGTTATGGCGCTTTAAGCTCTTTCGTAAAGGCTACTACAAAATTGAGTTCTTTTCTTTTATTTGTGATAAATTGGTGGTCCTAAAAAGGAGTTTTTTGAGAGACAGGAGAAAATGTATTACAGGAAAGGCTCGATGTGTTGCAACACACGCCTGTAATCGTCGGGTAAATTTTGCACGGATCAGCTGTCGGTGTACAGTATGCATCGAAGTTTGTGACATGAGAAATAATTTTTTTTCTCGTTTACGCTTACAGATAGACCCAAGGTGTATTATATGTTTTTGGTTCTAAATCGTTGTAGCTATCATCCCTTAAAAGCATGCTTTGTATTTCGCGGACACCCTGTATAAAACGCGTTGGCAATTATCCAAGTGTTTGGTGTCCTGTGGGTGATAGTGAATGAGTGTTCTATTTCGGCACCAAGAGATCCAGTGAATATTTGAACACAAGTTAAATAGATATTTACCAACCAGTGTCACCTCATAAAACAAAACAAAGTTTTCTGTTTCCGTGTCGGTAAAGGAGGTACTTACTGCCTTAATGCACGCACGTATTTTTTTTCCTTTTCACATAATGGCTTCTGGAACTGTTGCCTGTAGATTGTAGCAGAACACCTGCAACTCTATGCCCGTGTATCGAAAACCTTCCTCAATCATGCTCATCAGGATCCTCAAGTTCAAACAATCTAATCTATCTAATTTTGGTATTCTAATCCCGGCAATCTCTAGCTCTAATAACGACTCTCTTAAGCTTCTTATACTGTCCTACATGGAGCAATAGTTCGACTTTTCAGTTGAGATCTCCTTGATCACCAAGTGGAACAAATGCCATTTGTTGAGATCTGAGATCTTCAATAACTGCGAACTTCCTCTTGAACGTGTTTTGGCTATACCCCTTTCCATCCTTAGATCATGGGCAACACACTCCGCTAAAGTATACCCTTCACCAGCCAAAAATAAGATCTTCTCGAATCTCCAAATAGATTCTTCTACAGGAGTCCACAAATTTTTCAAAAATTCAAGTTCTAAAGAAATTGCTGCCTTGTCCTTCATAATGTTAAAGATCTTAAAAATATAAAATTTAGTGATCCATTATTTTCTGAATTTATGGCTTAATCTAACTCATAAATATTGTTGTCCTCCCTCAATTTCTATGTTCCCTTGCCACACACCAAATTATGCCAATAATTATCCAGATAATTGTCGAACAAACTTGAAAAAATTTCTTAAATTTTTAACTTTAAGAAATGATAATTATCGAAACTGGCAACTGTACTGACAAAAAATGAAGGAGCATGTTCCACTGCAGTGACCGTTAGAAAAGAATTTAAAAGGGTAAAATTTTGAAACAAATAGTTCTGGTGCCGCACAATTGTAATCTCTTCCCAAAAACAAGGTTTTGAGGGTAAGATGACTATAATAATCTGTTTGGGAAACAGCAGATAAATCATAATTTAAGGGAGATCAAAGGAAAGAAGGCCTGAAAAACAGAAAAAAGGAAGGACGAAGAAAATGAACATTTTTTTGGCAGGGCAGTATTATTTTAAAATTTCGTCATGGAAGGTCATTCCTTCTCACACAGTATTCAATTTTCATCAATTTGTTCAAAATCAGATATGTTTGTTGAAAGGAAAAGAATAATGAAGAAAGGTTAGGAAAAATGAAAAAGAAAACTTCCAATGCATATTTTGCTTTTAACAGTATTTTCCATCATAAACAAACGAACAATAGAGGTCTGTTTTTTTTAGTTTTAATTTCTCAAATTATCCTTCCTGAATTATTTAAACTTAAAGTCTCGAACGTCAATCGAGTTTCATGAAATAAGACGGCTGTGATGCATAACGCGCGTACATTGCTTCGATTGTTGCCTACATCAAGGTCTCCTTTCCGTAAACAAACACTTTTACTCCGTCTCGTATATTATTATTAATTCTAATCACCGATAAGATAACACGTTCGTTGTCTATTATTAATTGCGTTATGATTTGTTGTATAAGTGACACAGAACAATGTCGTTTTACCGCGGCAATAACGTATAATTTGCTATTGAACATTGAAACACCTTGTAATTGACAGTGTGGAATTTCACAATGAATTACGTACCGTTGCAGTCACAATGAGTCTTCAAAAAATTTAAATAGCAAGATTTCCAAGTTTTATAGATATGTAGGAAATTCACGTGGCAATTAATGTGTAAATATAGTGATTAGTTTAATGACAAATCTTACGAAAATTACAGTTGTAATCTAAGCCTAGTCCAGTTTTTTATTCTTTTTACGGCGGTTAGATCCAATACACTGAAAGCTAAAGATGGCAAAGATGTCAGCGGTATATGATCGATGATTGTAAACAAATATTGCATCTATATATAATCTCTGATCGCGGTCTGGCACGTCTATTTTACAATCACTCCAAATGTTTTTGTATACATGCGTCCAGATTGAGTCGAGATATGAACCAATAACATATCGTTTTTATTGTTACGAGTAATGTTCTAACAAGCAGAGGAAAATTTTCATGTAAACAAACACTTTTGCCAACTATTAACGATACCCTTATTAATTTTTATGGAAGCTTACCGGACAATATCCTAAATTTAGTATTTAAATAGAAATGTATGTCACTGCCATGTTTGTTGATAGTTGAGTACTGCAACTAATAAAAGTGTTAGAAAATTAAGGAAAGTTTTCGGCTGACATTTATTCTTTAATTAGAACTTTGGATATTAAAATATAAACATTTTAGTTTAATAACGTTTGTAAATATAATTTCGTGGATCGTTTCTAAACGCATGATTTAGCTTCTACGCACTTGAATCTTGAAAGTAATATCATCGTAAATTCTGAATTTTGACTACAATTGCGCAATTTATCGTAACAAGTACTTAAGAAATTCTGAACTAATGATCAGACCGTCCTTTGAAATTGATTAGTTGATTGTGTTTCTTTTCTTAATCCACTCGATATCGATCCCAATTTATATACTCACGAAACATTTCAGTTTAGCCTTGGATAAAATTATTCCACATATCTCGCTTAATATTTTCTTTCAAACTAAAATTCTAAATCCAAGCCCCGCAATCCTAAAAAGGTTCAACATCAATACCAACGCTTACTTAAAAAGCTCAATGCAAAAAGTGCTTAAATTCCACATAGTTTGCCATGGATTGTTTGTTTATATACATAATGTATTCCAATTCAGTTTTCGACATATTATTACAAATATTATTGATATCTCTCACCGTAATATTTGTATTTCAATTAGATGGTGGCAATGCATCACTAGTCCAAAGCAGTTAACTGAGAAACAATTTTATAGACTATATTACTGGGAAGAAAGGAGGCAAAATTTTTTTTTGGTATGTCGATGTAGAAAAATTGTTTCTTCAACCATGACTGCTAGAAAACTAGTAACAAGTGCAGTTTCTCCGAACATTGTAGCAGGAATGAACCCACCGTTAAGTTATAAACACAAAGGAGTTGGCCAGAAGGTTTTTTTTGAAAAATCTATGAAGATTTATTTACTTTAATTATACGCAAAAGATCTTCTCTTTCTGTCTTAAAGCATATTTTTCATTTTTAATGTTTATCGTTGCTTAAGTAAATGATCTGCATTGAAGTCTTTTGGGTCTTGTCGCGAAAAAAGTTTTCAGCTTACAATTTGCTGATGATGCTGTCAGCTTCTTTAGAAAGCTTCTGAAGACTTCGTTAAAGACAGTCAATAGAAACTTTCTAACAAAAGTGATGATCATCAGAATCTGCAGTAATCCAATCTAAGCCCGAAGAAAAGCTTACAATCTGTCAGTAAAGCTTACAATGACTTATTTCAAAATCCAGTACTTTTCGGATGGTTTTTCTTCACGTACATAGCTATACTGCTCAGGGAATTTCAAAGAATCAGGAGAAACTGACCCAAAACCAAAATAAAAGTTGTCAATGTCGTCCATTTGTCGTCTGTTTACAGCTCAATTTTCATTCTACCTAAACTTAATAAGGAACCTGAGTTATAAGTCTTAGAACTTCGTTCGAATGACTTAATTTACCTAGAAAATGTCCTGTATTTTATTGAGCTGCAGCTGGGCGCCACAATATTTACACCTGCCTTATTTATAGAAGATCTAGCAACTGTTAATTGTTAATGGCAGACTTTTCGATGCATATTGCACTTTACAATTAAAACGGTTTTATTTAAATACAGGAGCTCATTGGTATGTATTTTGCAAACTTAGCAAAGATTTACGGGTTGGTTCTTAGCGTTTAGTGAGTGAAGATTATATTTACATTGCATTGCTCCAATTTGCTCCTTGTCTGTCAATTATTAAACTAACGCGTTCCTATGTGAGTTATAGCCCATCATTGTCTTAGTGCTAATACATACTTGTCACTGATGCACTAATGAAATTCACTATACAAATGAAAATATGGAGGGTGTATATTGCTATATGGATGACATTCTGGTGGTTGGTCGGTCAGAAATTGAACACAATCAAAGGTTAGAAGAAGTACTGAAACGAGCTAAGGCTGAAAACTTGAAACTAAACAAGAAGCAGATTGGAGTCAAGAAAATAAACTACCTGGGACATACCATAAGTGAAGAAGGAGTTAGCTGCTGCGTGGAGTAGGCTCAGTGATGCTACAAGATGGGAAACCAGTAGCATATGCGTCAGCTAGTTTAAACGAAACTCTGCGTCGATATGCCCAGATTGAAAAGGAGCTGCTAGCTATAGTCTTAGCATGTGACCATTTCCACTATCAAGTATGTATATGGTCGCACTTTCATTATAGAAACCGACGATAAGCCTCTACTCGGACTAATCAACAAAAGCATGGGTGTGTTAACACCTAGGATACAAAGGATGGTTTTGAGATTGTTAAAGTATCGTCCAAGTTTAAAATATGTTCCTGGAAAGCAGCTATATGTAGCCGATGCTGATATATGTGCAGTTCCATATTGTTGAGGTTCCTTTCTTCAAATCATTCTCTTAGGTTGTTGCCTACTAATCATCCCAAACATTTCTCCGTTCCTCTATTTCTTTTATTTACATGAGTCGATTCGTCTTGATATGCGTTTGATGGATTTCATGGGCATACCTTTCTTTGGAGTGTGCACGTGGTGTCGGTTCTGTCCGTAATCTCCTATCTCGCCGTTAGTCGTTAGTCTTGGTCGGGGCGACTCCCGTTCTGAGCCGATTGACAGTCTTCCAGTCCAACTGAGAACCTGGTGAAGGTTCTTGATTTATGGGGTAGGTATTTAGTGGGCCCACTGGGACTGTGCTCAGGAATCCTTTGCGTGATTTGAGTCCCCTCACTAGTTCTACTGCTTCAAAAAAGGGATGGAGGCTATCGTAGGTTTGCCTGAACCTTTCAGTGCGCTCAATTGCTAGTCGCCGGGTTGCGGGAGATTTGCACCTCATCTAGCCTGTCACAAGTCTACACGTCTCACTGCGGGCGGTAGTAAACCTTTTAGTGTGCGTTGATCTGCTCCACACTGGGCAGACATAGTCTACCGTGGAAAAGCAGCGGTGGATCTTATTACGCGTGGATTGGCTTCCCATTTACTTCCTGTTACTTTCTTCAAGAGGTGATTTCTTGTTGATATTTTTTGCCGGATCTTGTGACAATCGAATTTATAGGTTAGGGAGCGATCCAGTATCATCCATAATCATTTGTGTGATCTATGACGACGCCGTCCCATTCCCTTTTGGCTGCTTTAGAGTTGACGCGGAAGGCACAAACTGGGGTTTTGGTTGGGCTGTGTTCTAAGAAGTTGACTCTATAGTAAGCTGACATTAGTGACAATGCACTTTGTAGTCTCTTCTCGACCTTTGAAAAATCCCTTCCATGGGGTGTAATAGCCAGGTCATCAGTGGGTTGGTCGCTTGTGTAGGTATACATATATTAAACAACATTGGAGACAGGAAGCTTTCCTGGGGAAGGGCGCTTTTTTGTGATTGCCACCTGCTCTTCTTTCCCTTCAAGCTTACATAGTATATATTGTTTTGTAGTAGGGATTCGATTGCTTTTGTTAGTTCGTAATCATTGGTGGTACTGTTTATTTTAGCAAGCGGTTTCTCTGGTTTACGGTATCATAGACCGCCGATAAGTCTAGGTACAAAGATGGTTCCAGTTATGTTTCTTTCGTCAAAGCCCCTGTAGAATTAGTTTTGGGTCCACGCTGTTTTTGAATTTTATTAAGTACGAGCCGTTCATAAACTTTAAATAAATGGTGTAGAAGGGAGATAGGTCTATATCTGCTGGCGAGGTTAGGATCTTTGTCTGCTTTCAGCAGTGCGATGATTATATAATGCACTTCAAATAGGAAACTGTGGTTGACTTATTTAGATATATTTTTTTGATTATTCTTATCTTGCAACACTTTGACGGAAATATGAAAATCCGAATTGCTGAATCTGTGATTTACAGTGCAATTAACAATTTAAGTGCAAACAAATGAACAAGTTTGAAAACAACAAATTACCAAACAATTATTGAAGCTAGTAATTCATATTGAAGATTTTTACTGACTGAATCAATACACTAACTTTCTCCACGAAAAATATAATCTTCCAGTTGGCAGGGATACGGTGATTCATTTGTTTAGCTAATATAATAAGAAAATATTTTTGAGTAGGTGCACTACAATTGGTTACACTACTTCGGCGGAGTAAATAATAAAGTTGCCGGATTGGTCAATAACCACTGTTGTAGAAGTTAATTCGTCGAGTTACCAACTACATATTTATTTAATTTGATAAAGCCAATAAAAGTAAAAACAGATTTCCTATTACATTCCTCAGTATAAATTTTACGTTCGACGCGCACACTGCACAGACTGTGTACATATACATATACCTAATAGTAATCGTATCGTAATATTGACCGCATAGTACGGTAGTAAACAAAAACACCACGTGGTCGTCACGTTTTCAGAAGAGCCGCTGCATTAAGTAGCAGTTAAAATTTTCACCGTTGACCTTAACGACTGATCGCTGTATTGGATACAGCTAATTATGTATTTATACGATTCACGATACAAGTGAGACCGTTTCCATCTATAACCTCGAATGTTTAGAAATATTTAAATACCGTGTTATTGTGTTTTTTTTGCTCGGTTATCCAAGCATTGTGCAGATGCACCTAGTATCAACTGTGCAAATATTGGCCGATAAGTAAATCACCAATGGTAATATTTAAATAATTTAACGCCAATCAGATGGGGCCGCAATCTGTGGCCTGACTGCTATTGTTACAATAACAGTAAAGTATGCAAATCATTTCCTTGAAAAAGTTTTCTCAGAAAAATAACAAACAGAACAATATAATTTCAATATAACCGATAAAAGTGTTGATATTCTCTCGTTAGTTAGTAAGGACTTATGAAACATTAGTTTAAGTGGGTAACACGTATTTATTTGTCATCTTCGTGTAAATTTACCTTTCACCGAACCTGATCCTCTTATTTAGCAATGGTGTATAAAATTCTTATTATCGCATTTTACGTATGTACCGAGTATAATCTTGAGCTAATTAAGAAAGTTATAAGGATGTAAATTTATACCGACTAGTCAAGTTAGTTCGTTGGAAGTTGTTATAAAGCCAACGTTAACGATGTAATAGGAGAAACATCTATGTAGTAGTAAATACATAGAATACAATGCATGTCATTACGAAATCATAGGAAATCACACGTTCTGTGTTGTAATATAGGAATGTCTACAACTTTCTGAGTCTCTATTTTGACGTAGCGTGGCAAAACAAAATGACCATAAAAATTATTGTTTATTTACAATTACAAATTTTGATAACAGCTGAATGAATCGACTATTTTGTTTCATTTTATGTGCGTCTTATGAATAAATGTATGCAATATATCGGGTTAATAATTGAAAGCGTTTGTTAGTTCTCAGTTATTTTGTTATAGAGTTCTCAGTTATTTTGTTACAGAGTTATAAAACTCGAACACATATTAAAGTGTAATCAATCCTAAATAAAATTTTTGGGGAAAATAATGCAAACATTTTCTTCAGAAGCTAGCAAAAAAGTAATTGCATACATATGAAAAAAATTCTGTACTTAGACTACTTACCATCAGTAATATTAAGTTTTTAAATTAAGTTTCAGAAATTGCACTGTAAGTATGCAAAAGAAAGTCAGATTGCTGTGTGACAGTTGACAGCTTTCAAAATTTCTATTGGATATAGAAAATGGGAACTGTAAACTAATTTTACAGAGAACTGTATTTTGACAGCCAAAGGTATCGATTCTAAACACAACTATCTTACAATTTGACAGCTGTCAGAAATCTACAAAAATTCTATAAATATTTTTTTTTATTTTTACATTGTTATGGAGCTTGTGATGGGTGCAGTTGTAAAATTTCTATAATATTTTGATTATACCTACTTGTTAAAATTGTAAAACATCACAGTGTCACATTTTGACAGGTTTTTTAAACGATATGCTTCCTCTTGTAGTTAACTAACTTTGGTCGCTAATCAAATTGCAAAATTTTGCTTTGGTTGCAAATTTTGTACCTTAGCTGGAACAATGTTTGCATAACAACTCCACGTTGCTTTAAAGGAATAATCTTACAAGAAAAAAAGTGGAAAACTGACACCTAAAATGAGACTAAAACTGTCTGTTGGTTCCTGCTCGGCAGCAGGCCTCCCGTTACCGAGCGTGCAGTGCACGCGGGCGCCAAACCGAAGGTTTGGCAGGAAAAAGAACAATTTAAAAAATCCAGAAAAAATATATAATTTTTTTTTAGAATAATAATGCACAGGCTGAATAAAAATAAGTAAATGCCTTTACTTGTCAAGTTTCAAGCAAATACTTAGTTAGCCACATTTAGTTTGTTAAGGATTAATAAGTTTTAAGATTGGGATTGACGGGTAAAAGCGTTCACTTGTTTTTATTCACCCGACCCAATGTAAGAAATATTTATTTTTGTGGGCGACATATTAAATTTTCATACAGTTTTAACTGAAGGTTTTATGAAACTGTCAGAGATGAAATTAGTTTTTTGATGAACATAGAGATGAAGCACCTCAAAATCCCAAAACCGCATTTAAAGTTATTTTTTTTTTTAGAATAATTGATCAAGTACTAAGTTCTTTAAATAGTAGATTTGATATGATCTCTAATTATGACAATGTTTTTGGTTTTGTTTAGTAATATTTTTATATTATCTGACGATGATCTCGTAAAGAACTGCCAAGCTCTACAACAGAAGCTTACTGATGCGGTAAATATGGAGGTTGATATTGAGGCAGATGGTTTGTTTAATGAGATTAAAACTTTAAAGTTCCTTAAGAATACTCTTAACTTTACCAGTATTTGTGGCTTCTGGGGAGAGGTCATTTTCAAAATTAAAAATAAAAAAATTTCTCCGATCAACTATGCATCAGGAGAGACTGTCTGGCCTAGCAATATTAGCTATAGAACAGTAGATGGTTGACAAAATCGATTTTGATGAAGTAATAAAAGAATTTGCTGCCGTTAAATGAAGAAAAACACCTATTTAACCTAATAAAAGTTGTAGTTTTAAGTGACGGATTAAAGATGTCTTGGTTTTGTTATTAATTAATAATTTATTAATTATTATTTCCAATAAAAATTAAATTAAAAAAAATGTGTTTTATTATAAAATAAGAAAATACTACTATACTTTTTTTATAACTGGATTTCGTACATTAATAGAGCGCTAAAATAATCCCGTACGCGGGCACCGCTCAGCCTTGCGGGGCCCCGGCAGATCGTAACAATACTCAAAATTTTAATGTAATTGCTATTTTACAACCAATGAATGATGTTCAAAAAATTGGTTCAAAAAACCATTAGATAAAATGGATGATAATGAAAATGTTGCGTAATGTAGAAAATGCAATTCCACCCAATTGTGTGTTGCCACTTGGCATGATTAAAGACTTGAATAAAAGATGGTACTCCGATATAAAACCGTAAACAATTGATAAAATAAGTGTTTCAGTTAGTAGACATACATAGATAAACTTATGCTGGAAGGTGATGATTGCGATGACGAAGATAGTCATTCAGTGCCAGAATTAAAAAAGTTTTGAAAATCATACCAATTGGTGAAAATGGATTTTAACAGATAAAATTTTTTCCTAAAGCGTCACAAGATGAAAAGAAAAAAGTAGCTTTGAGCATTTAATGCATATGTTGGCGGCAACATACCCAGATGGTCTGCACATAATACCTGATCCAACAGAACATCCTCCAACCGAGAAGATCTTTCTCTGAAGTCTCATTGTTTTGCCATGGACTGCCACGACAGAAGATATCCCAGCATAATACCTGCAAGAACTACACGAAGCGGGGCTGATGCGGTTCGACGGATGAGGAATCTAGATATCCGAACGTGTCTATCTATATCCATTATGCCATATGAAATACAAGGGTAGTCTGAAATATTTCCGACCTAACCAAGATACAACATATATTTCCTTAAATTTATATAAAAATAAATTTATTTTTATTTTTGTAGTTTCCTTGTAAGTCCATACACTTCTTTCAGCGATGCTCCAATCTCTTTAACTCGTTCAAATAGTACTCGACGACATTCTCTGCAAAAAAGTTGTTTACGAAGATGATAGCCACCTTATTCGACGCAAATCTCTATCCTCCGAACGCAATTTTTGGATTAAGGAACAAAAAAAGTCATTTGAAGCTGGTGAGTAAGGAGCCATGGCAACTGCTGATGTGTGAGATGGCGCATTACCTTGGTGACACATATTCTTTTGTCAGCAAATGTGGCAGTTTTTTCGCAAAATCTACCTTCAGCTTGTCAAATAGTGATGTGTATTATGCTTCTGTAATGGTTTTTCCTTTTTGAAAATAATTGAGGAAGATAGCCCTACGACTATCAAAAAAAAACAGTCGCCATCAGTTTCCCATTGGAAAAAATAGTTCTTACCTTTTTGGGAACCGATTCTCCCTCAGCAATCCACTGTTTTGACTGTATTTTTGTTTGTCATATAATCGGCGCCCGAACCCTGATTTATTACGCCTAAACTGTGCCAACAGAGCGTTGCAAATGTTCACTCGAACACGTTTTTGGTCTAACATGAGTAAACACAGCACCCAACGTGCGGACAGTTTTCTCATGCTTAAATGTTGCTTCAAGATGTGACAAACACGTTCTTTGGACATATTCATAGCCTCTGCTATATCACTCACTTTAAATCGATGGTCGTTTCGCACAATTTGGTGTACTTTAGTGCACCTTATCATCAGTGCCTGCAGTTTTTGGCCGTCCCGAAGGTTCATCTTCTCCCAAGCCGATACGACCTTATTTAAATTCAGCAGCCCAAAATTTCACGGTGGTCAATGATGATGTCGAGTCTTCGTACACAGCATCGAACTCATCGTTGATTTTCGTAGGCGTGTTCACAAAAATATTAACATTGACTCACTCAAACGATTGTCAAACAACTGCGCGTCCAAAATGGCTGAAATTTTAGTGAGTATTTGTCAAACGCATTCCCTACCTTTTATTGACGAGGGCTGCCATCTTTAGGTTAAGGTAGGAAACATTTCACACCACCCTCGTATATACCAAGTGACTATAAATGTTTGTAACAAATATTTACTTTGGCAACAGTGAAAAATTGGCTTGCCTGGTTATTCATTGTATATAGGTACAACTTTGTAGGTTATGTCATTTGTATCATATGGATGCGTTATGCATGTTTGTTTACTGATACCACAAGGAAGATTTATAGAAAACGATAGATGAAACAAGTTTTTAAACGACTAAGCAAAAATTATTCAAAGAATATGCTCAAAGTGTCGACCTTCCACTGCTAAACGTCACTGCACTCATCGTGATAAATTGTTAAATACATTTGCTATTGCCTCCCAAATAGCGTTCCGTATACTGTTGTAAATTCTGTATTTGATTCCGGTATATTGTGTTTTTCAAATAAGGAAACAAAAAGAAATCTAGCGGCGTCAAATCGGGAGATCTACTTGGCCACAAACCTACACTAATCAAACGGTCTGGGAAGAATTGGTGTTAATAATTAATTGTTATTTGTGCAGTATGTGCTGTAGCTAAATGTTGCTGAAAATAACCACTCGTTAACTCTATGTCATGCAATTGATTTATAAATTATTCCAAAATAATGGTATGGTAGCGTTGAGCATTAATCGTTTCTTGAAAGAATATTGGACCGTTAATTCTTTGTCGTGACATTGCCACCCAAACACCGATTTTAACTGGATGCAATGGCACTTGGATTAAGTTCTGCGGCTTCTCTGCCGACCAAGTTCTGAAGTTCTGGGAATTAACATAACCAGACAGATGAAACCAAGCCTCATCCGAATAAAAAGTGATATTTTGCCGGTCAATATTCTTATGCAGAATGTTATTATACCAGTAACAAAACTGTGTTCGTAATACGAAATCAGGTGGTGAAGTTGCCGAAGAATTGTAAATTTATACGGATCTAAATGTAAATGCTTTTTTCGGATCTTACGAGTGGATTTATAGGAGAGTTCTGGAAAGGACGTAAGAAAGGTTAAAAGGAAATAATAATAATTGATAATGGAATTTTACCTATTTGTTGAGATAAACGACGTACTGAAATATGAGGATTTTCTGCAACACGTTCATTAACATTATTCAAAACATCAGGTGTAGCAACAGTGGGACGGCCAGTACATTTACCTTTAGCCACATTAATAACCGCATTATCAAAAACCTTTCAACAATTCTTGTAGTGTGTATAGTAAAGATACGGTAATCAGTTTGGTCATCTGGATACATTGCAACAAATTGCTCAAAAGTTGATTGCAGCGAATATATCCAATTACCGTCATCATTTTGGAAGCCGCTTCGAAAATTACAATAAAGGTGTTTTGCTCAATAGTAAATACCATTGTTAAAATGAAATTGAGTGGTTTTATTCGTATGACTTTTACTTTGACAAATATGACAAATTTAAATTAAAAAATCAGGCGTGCTAACATAAAATTACAGAAGTGTTGCCAACTTAAGTCGAAAACTTACAATCTTTTATAGTCGCCCGATATAAATATACAGTAATACATATGCATCGTTTTAGTCTCATTGTCAGGTGTAAATAAAGATGAAATGATATGAAATCATATGAAATAATAATTTTAGATAAATTTTAAATAAAATTTTAAAAATAATGTCTACCCTGCGCTGACAAACGTGTTATAACTAATGTTTAAATCGCAGAAAAACAGTGTTGCCATACTGAAAATATTATATAACTTTGTGGAAATAAATTGTTATGTGTCTAATAGCGATTCCAAGTAATCATTTTGTATTATAAACTATTTCAGAATGCTTTAAGTAGGTACATTTAATAAAGGAGAAAAATAAAAATACAAACTTCTTTATTATATATTTATTTCTGTGTGTAGCATTCAAAATATCTTCATCCCAAGGATGATTGTATCATTATGCAGGAAAATGTGTGTGTAAGATTGAAACGTCAATAAACTTCAATACACAGTTTGCCAACTAACAGTTACATTTATAAGTTTATGGGAAAAATGTATACAACTGTTTTGAAATTGTTGTTTAATCTAGCAACTGTTAAAATAAAAACATAAATACTTTATTTGAGCCAAGTTCATAATAACTTTTTTACTTTATATTATTCATTCTTATACATCAATACAGGGTTTTCAAACTTAAGTCGGCACTATTGCTAACTTTGTTATTATTGGAGCTACAAAGTTGGTTAAATAGGCAAACTAGTGTAGTTTTTCAAGCAAATTACAATGGCATTTAAAAAAAAAATATTGACGTACTGGGTCACGTGATATTGTGAAAAACGTAATTTTTTTAAATGGGACACCCAGTATACAGTTCTCGCGGTCGACAGAAAATTTAATTCTGAACAAAAACTTTCCTATGAACTTTTATCCTAAAGTCAATAATAACAGAGTTATTGATGATTGTTTTTACAGAAACTAAAAACAGTATTGTTTATTTTAAGTTATTTTATTAGTTTCAAAAATAAAAAAAAAACAAGAAATTTTAAATTCAGAGCAGATGCTCAAAAACATCACCCTCTTGCTCCAAGCACTTTTGAACCCGCCTGTTAACGCTTCTAGTAGCCTTAGCAATGATTCTACCATCAATATTATTGATAGCATGGCTGATGCTTTGCTGGAGATCTTCAAGAGTATCATACCGTCTTTCATACACTGCACTTTTCACAAATCCCCAAAAGAAGAAATCCATAGGTGTTATGTCCGGTGATCGGGGAGGCATACGAATAGGCCCGTTAGTTGATAGATATCGGCCATCAAAAAGGTCATGTAATAAGTTATGAATTTGGCGAACATTATGGGCAGGAGCGCCATCTTGTTGAAACAATATCTGTTGTCTATCCACTAAATTCAGGTCATCCAAGAATTCTCCAAGGGTAGCGGTTAACATTTCGGCATACCTATCGCCAGTTAATGCACCTGGATAAAATACGGGGCCTACAATTCTTGAATCAATAAAGCCACACCAAACATTAACACTAAAGCGTCAACGGAAAAGCCTCGCGTTTTCTCGACTCCAATAGTGGCTGTTCTTCTTGTTATACATACCCCTGTTGGAGAAATTTGATTCGTCACTTCAAAGAATCAAACGCCAAAAATTATGGTTAAGTCTAACTTGATTAATGTACCACTGACAAAACTGAGTCCGTCTTTCTTGATCTCCCAGTACCAGCGTCTGATTAGGTCTGTATCTGAACGGCACAAACTTATGTTTTTTTAGAATATTGTGAATAGTTCCCAAAGATAGTCCACTTTCTTCCTTTAAATCATTAATTGCATTATTAGGATTAGCTTCAAAGAAAGCTAAGACGTTAATTTCAGTTGCTTCACTTATTATAAACTGTTTTTTGGTTCTAGTTTTCTTGAACACATTTTCATTTGATCGAAACTTACGGTAAAGTACCTTCGATCTAGCAAGTTGCGCGTAGGAAATAAAACACCGTAACGTTCACGAGTTTGCAGGGAATTTTTATTACAAACGATGTAACATTCCATCATATCACATTTTTCTAAATGCGTGAAAGGCATTTTTTCATCAATAAACACAAAATGTTAATTGCTTACTGACAGAGGTTTAATGTAATATTTCAATGTTGATGACATTTGCAAAACAATCGAATTTTGTTTATGAAATAACAGCCACCTTGGCAAATTTGAAAAATCATCAATAACTCTGTTATTATCGACTTTAGGATAAAAGTTCATAGGAAAGTTTTTGTTCAGAATTAAATTTTCTGTCGACCGCGAGAACTGTATACTGGGTGTCCCATTTAAAAAAATTACGTTTTTCACAATATCACGTGACCCAGTACGTCAATATTTTTTTTTTAAATGCCATTGTAATTTTCTTGAAAAACTACACTAGTTTGCCTATTTAACCAACTTTGTAGCTCCAATAATAACGAAGTTAGCAATAGTGCCGACTTAAGTTTGAAAACCCTGTATACTTAAAAGATTCAGCAGATCATTACCAATGTTTATTACTTCACATTAACATTTTTGAAAGCGAATACTATTAATCAGACCTGATTTTATAGTATTATACACATTAACTTATAAAACATATGTATTATATACACTTATACATTTTAAAGATTAACGGTCAATTTGTTTTTAGTTAAACTTCCGTATAGCAGCATTTCTCAAGACAACGCAAATAAGTTATCGTACGAGTGTAAAGACACTTCCACAAAACAAAAAATAAGAACTCTCGATAAAATGGTTTATTATTATAAACAACTTCATCGTATCATAAGAATATTTTCGATATGGATGGAATACATATATGCGAAATTTTACACAAATATTTTTCAGAATAACAAAAACTTAAACTTTTTATAATCCTGAAAAAATGATATTTAAAAGCTTTGAACTGGCGTTATATCTTCTCATATTCCAAAACAAATATTACTGCCAATCTAGCACGAAATATGACGTCTACTAATGAGATAAATAGAGTATTTTTAATTAGTTAAGCAATTAACAAGCCGGCAGGCGTAATTTCATTATAATTTATACTTTTTTGTACTGAGATCGACGCAAATTATGACGCAAAGTACTCCGGTAATGTTCATTTTCTAAATGGAATTTCATTACGTGCTCGTAAATTTTCGTATTATGCTACTAAATTAATACAAATATCATTCATAAGTCTAAATTTGGAACAAAATATGTATATTAATTATCCAAGGAATATTTTCTTTTATAACTTGTTTTGCGGAGAACTAATTTTTGTAAAAATTTTAGTTGAATAAAAAATGAAATAAAAAAAAAGTTATTTGTTCAAAATGCTTTTTTCATCAAAATAGAATAATAACAAAAAATAAAAATTCTGGCTTGAAAATAAGTAACTCTTGGACATTCTCAAGAATTATATTTAATCTTAAAATTAAAAATAAAAACTTTGTCCTTTTTGCAGTCGCTCTAAGGACATTCTATATGTTGGCATCGACAACGTTTAAGGAAAATTTGTCGACCTTCAAGGTTATTACCGTTTCACTTCTATCAATTCGCACGTTGTATACATTGTGTTGACGAAAGTGAGAAAAACCTCCTGGAAATTTTCCAATCTGTACGCCATCTATAGCTTAAATGAATACGCAGGATACTACGAAGCAGGTGGTGGGAGTACTGTGTTATTTATCTTTGTGCTGATATTTTCCGATGTTGCAAATGAGTTTCAGCTTGGCTGATTCATAAACGTTCGCATATTCGTAATATTTTGGTGTTTAATTTATTGTTTTCAACTCATACAGAGTCAGATTTTAAAACGTGCGTTTACAAATCCTGTGCATACCTAAGCATTGAAATGATATGCATACGTGATTTTGCGTGTGTTTCGCACATGCCTAACCTATTTTGCAGTATTTGTTTACACGATTACTTTATAGTGTTTAGATTTTATGAAATGTCAGAAGTAGATGTAATACGAATTTTGTACGGTAAATGAAAGCACTTCACTTTTCAAATATGTATAATGTATATGCATACTCTGTATACAATACTGTGTTCTCTTTAATCACGGACAAAATTGACTGTTCTTACAATTTTTATGGTTAGTATAACAGTTAAAATAATGGTAAAAGGTAGGTACAAGCCTAACGATTGAAGATAAACCATTCGACTTGATTTGATGTAACATACAATACTTACAGTATTGCGAGTTCAACATACTTTCCGTGGCTTTGCAATGTTATAAAGAATTATTTTTTTGCTTCTAAAGTCTTTATACATAATTTTCATTTTCGTTTTTTTCAGTTTTTCTTTTTACTGCTTTTCAGTTTCCCCTTATGGTGGTAGTAGTCAAATGTCAAACAATGGAAAATCCAATATTGTAATAAAAGCTTGGTTTCAACAAAATAATGGTTTTCCAGCAAGGCTAAGGGCTTTGATAAACTGGTAGCTGTGATGGTTTCAAAGAGTCCGTCGTCAATGTCATCTTTACCAAAATTACTTGAAGGAATTGCTGCAATAGACATGCAGTTGGATATGAGATGCTCTGGATTTTCATCTACCGCCTCGCAAAACCTGCAGTCGCTATTGTGTTCCAAACCTATCCTTGTCATGTGTTCTTCAAGGTGGCAGTGCACTGTGAGAAAACCTACAAGTGCTTGTAGTTTGTTCCCACTTACTTACTTCTAGCAAAGTTCTTGTTCTTTGTTTATTGAAGTTTCCAAGCAATACCTTGGAATGTCTCAGGCGAGGAAGATTTTTCCCAGAGGATTGCCCAAAATTTCTGCTCCGTGTCCTTAAGTTCTCCTTCATAGGTGCTCATCCCTATTCCGCAAAACGGTTCCGTTCCTACAAACGATGTTGTGGCGAAATTCTTTGCTAATAAATTAGCTTTTTCGTTTCCACTGATTCCAGTGTGTCCTGGTACCCAGCATGGTGCAAATCTGTTTTATTTTCTTAGGTTGCTGAAGTTCAATATTGATTATCATCACCCACTAATCAGAAATAAACCGAAGAAGTCTATTCTTCGCACCAGCAGTATAATAGTGTAGTAAGACTCTAAGAACATAAGTGTATGTACTGTAGTTGATAAACGTGAACGTAAAAAAGTAGGTTTTCCAAAAAATTGGAAGCATCTTTAGCAATTTTCTACATCAAAATGTGATGTAGAAGAATAAAGTATTCCGAAATCTTGTGCAGAAATCTCGCGTCATATTTTTATTTATGGAAGAAGGCTGAAGTAAAAGAACAGACGGCAACCTGCACAGAATCTGCCAATGTGTTCGACATTAAATAACAAGCTAACTCCGAGAATGGTTTGGAAAAGATTGCAGGCAAAACCGAAACCAGCTGCACCAAGAGAAAGCCTCCGCAAAAGATCCTTAAGCCACACAGTAGAACATGGTTGACAACAAGAAAAAAGAGCTACAGTGCAACTCGGCACCTACTCATACAAACTAGCATTGGTAAATATTTTATCCGTTAAATATTAATTTTTTGAAAATTAAATTTTTGAATCTCTTTCAAACTCCAATCAAAATTTCATCTTTGGGATTCAACTCAAAGTCGGCTGAAATTCTGGACTATTACCACCAAGTGGCAATAAGCCTAACTAACTTGATTTTTTGCACCAGCATCAGTTTAGTAGCGTAACAAGATTTTAATGGACCTACATGTATAGAGGTATTGTAGTTAATAAAATTGAAGTCCAATGTGACTTTTTTTCGTAAGTTTGGGGATATGAGCTGGGAATTCTAACAATGGCATGCATTACAAATTTAATCACTTTTTAGTTTATCCACAGTTCGCTTGGCGTGAGAATTGATGCTTGGAATTCCTTGTTTTATGTATTATTTCATTGTCTTTATCAGGATCAATTAATAATTCCGCCAAAGAAGGAATGATAAGCATACTACCAACAATTATCAACTTATGTAGATTGTGTTTCTTTATTAGAGAAAAAGAGAACACAGTAAAATGAATGCGTGTTGCGAAAGACAATATACTATCGTCTTCAGATGGTTTGGGTTGGTTGCTTCAGAGACAAGCTGACTATTTTTGGATCATCGAATTCTCATCATCGAATAACGTCCCACAAGATCTGTCAGAATAGCCATAAAACAATTGTGTTAGGTCAGGAACTGAATGAAGCGAAACGTGTCAAACGTTCTCGGTATAGTGTAAAACTTAGGTCGCATTTACACGTTGATGGACATTTTTATACTTGGTCTATAAGGAGATCTTTGAAGGTATGCAATTTACGAGGAGGTATGGCATTTGAGAAACTTTAGAGAATAAATCGACGAAAGACAATGAGTGGCGCCGAATCTTGTACAGACAAAATTAAATTCCAGCTATTTGCGCAATTAGACGTTGTTATGTAAGACAAAGCCCAGGAAAATCTCTCGTAAAACAAGGTTTTCATACAACTGTAGAACATGGAGATAATATTAGCGAAATTATAAAAAGGATACCGCAAAATAAATGCAAAAATTGCATACAATTCAAAGCCAAAATATTCTTTAAGTTTCAAGTAACGTTCACTTTTCAAACAACACAATTTGTCTCCTTAAGTATACAAAAATAAATATATAAACTAGTTCTACTGTCCTTCTACTTGTGTAAGTCAAACAAATCATTAATATCTACACGATGTTTAGGCTTTTCGAACGACATGCACATGAATGGACCTGACATGTTATACAGTAGAGACATTACTGACTCAAACGTCCATCTAAATATGTGGCATGAGTACAAATTTAGATACAAGTAATGTGGTAATTTTTTCTAGCACGTTGCATTAACGCGATATAAATAGCTACGCTTTTGTCAACAAGTGAAACAGTGTAATGCTTCCACTACGTAATACACCCGATAATGCAGGGATTAATTATCGAGGATGAGTACTTTAATAATGACGATTTTAAGCTAATCTTAACGCCTGGCACCATGAAAATCCCCAATTTTCATTCCGTTTATTCTCGGAGGATGGGTATACGATTCTAATACAACTATACTACGAATTTAATCGGCGAATTGTTGCGTGAAACTGCGCGGGATAGATAAACAAGAACGCTATTTGGGTTTCGTGATTTCGTTGCTATTTAAGTCGGTAAATATTTAGTGAGTCAAGTAGGTGTGTTGAATATGAAACAATCAACAATCGTCTGTCGCCAAATTATATCTGCAGTGTCTGATTTCAACTAATCTAAACTATTGTAGCTATATTAATGTTTAGAATTGTCTAAACACCACAGATTTTTTTTTGGGAATAAGATTATTTCTTCCCTGAACTAGTAGTAATACTGCTTGACTGAAAGCTAAGATTTGATTTCAAACTTTTAATGCAAGAATAGAAAATTTACGGCATTGGTTTTAGACCTATAAATGGTTGTTTGTTGGCATGTCAAATAACTTTGCAACTATTTAGTTTCTTCTGATGACAAAGTGGCTTGGCATTGGAAAATGTGATGTTTCTCCAGCTGTTTCAGCTTCCTTTCGTACCTTAATCAAACTTGACAGCCTGCGGTATTCTAAGGATAGCTTGCTAATCAGATTTAGGATGAAGATTTTGATCGATCCGTTAGATTAGATTAGGGGTAGGATGGCACTACAGGGCCTCTTTCACCGCGACCTCCCAGGTCTATTGTGATCCCCATTAATCCTAGAAGGCGCCCTCTAACTTTGCCCTCTTTATAAGGCTTAGTGTTCTTGAGAGCGGCTTCTTAATGTAGCTGTGTGCTGTGAGATTCTCTGTGCCCAATATTCGAAACCTTGTCCTTGCCAAGCCTTCGCAATGGCACAGTACATGGATTGGGGTTTCTTTCTGCTTCATCCAGAATCTGCATGTGGCATCTTCCGTTAGGTCTATATTGTACATATGCCTATTTAGTCTACAGTGACCTGTCAACAGACCTACTATCATTTTGTCGGTTTTCCTGTCTTTACCCAGAAGGTCTCTAGTGAATTCAGGCTTCTGTTCTTTTAGGAACTCTTTTGCCTATCTTTGTCCTTTGTTCTGGTGATCTTTGCCACCATTCCCTGGACTTGTTATGTATACATTCCTTAATGGATTTACTGATTTGTGATTTGGTGGTGCCAAAGGATGGACCAGCCCCGGCGAATTGCCTTGATGAACTTTTTCTGGGCAGGGCCGATTCATTATGATGCAGGCAGTTAAAGAAGCCCACTGTGCGACGGCTATTATTTCGTGTGAAAATTGGAGAGAGACCATCCCGACTGATGGATTTGCCATCTGATCCTGTGCGTCATCGCATGATCACTGAAGAATGATCAGTGATGGCATCATGTGAGAGAATTTAACGAGGAAAGGTCATACATTTATACCAACAGCTTTATTTTCAAACTTAACGACCGTTTCAATTAAAAAAGTGGGTCACAGTCACAAACAAATGAAAAACGTGAAAAAGGTTCATGCTCCCTGGTCTAATCTGTGTATGTGTGTAGAAAAGTTTACGTATTAAGCTTGTTTGGAATGAATTATTAGGTCTTTAGCTGTCATAAGAGAGGATGGGCAGCAGCAAGATTTGTTTTTGCAAATTACTATTCAAAAGTTATCGACAGGTCATAAAGGCGGTTGCCACCTTTAACCCTAATGATTTTTTGATCTCTAGAGTTATTCCAAATATTAAACAATCAAACATTGCTAGATATTTGCAAATACTTGTAGAGATGTGGGCAGTATTTTTTGTTTTGTGCCACATTTTCCATCAACATATAGGCCATTTTTTTATTTATTTTGGAAAAAGCACTGCTTTGATTTGAGGTTTTCACGTCATCCTCTTAAGACCGCAGTCTATGTGCTATTGTATTATTCCGTGCCAAGTAAATTTCTTTACATAAATATGTAGGTTAGTCCCTTTTACTAGGCTTTAATAGTCTGTGTAGTAAATCTATTTCTGGTAGATTTGTTGGTAGCTTGATTGGTCCTAACAATGACAGTCCTCGTCGTTCCAAGGTAGCGTTTTCAAATACAAGGTGATAGGCTGTCTACTCATCCTCAGTGCTTACTTGTATGGCAAAATAAGATGTTAATAGGCAAAATTAAACTATTTTTTTTTGAGATATTAAAATCGGCTATGAATTTAATTATTGGAATAAAATTTTGGAGAGGAGGGGGCGGACAGAGTTCGCACAATTTTTACAATTTTTTAGAAATTACAAAATAATTATTTGACTCCAAAGATAACGCAACCAATATTCGGAAAAAGCAAATAAAGACGCGACAAGTATTCTACATTCGCCATTGTTAAACTAGTTAAAAAAGTCTGCAAAAAAAGAAATTAATTTAAATAATGGGGAATATTGCCCAATTTATTAAGTTTTTGCGAAGCTGCCACAAATGCACAGTTCTTATATTACGGCACCTTTCCAATCTGTAGAGATTAATCGAACTAAAAAGTAGAATTGTTCGCGTTCCCTGAAAGGGGCACTAATTGATTTATTATATTTTTATCTATATTCGTTTTCCACGAAAAACGGGCCTGATTTTTGATCAATAACAAAAATTATTTAAAGGGGGAGAGTTTGCTCCATAATTAGCTTTTTGCAAAGATAGGTTAAGTCAAATATGGCGATGTAACATGTTACAAATTCTGAACATTTTTGTTTAATATTTCTTATACTAAAGATGGAGATATTCATTCAGTCAGTATGAAGATTATTAAAATTATTCAAAAAAAAAAGAAGAGCTTTTTGCAAAAATATGTTACGTCATCTTTGAGGCTATGAATTATACTGCAAACTTGATTAATGCTTTTTAAATATTTGTTATAATTTTAGAGATAAAAAATTGAAAAATTTGGAAAAAATTGAATCTGAATTTGGTGAATCTTTTACTTTGCCATTTTAATTTTACCTAATGATAAAAGCCAAAAAGTCCACAAACCGCTAGGCTTTATATGGGATACAGAAAATTGCGATAACTCGAGATTTTTTTAAAGCAACTCTTGATGACCACACAAAACGTGCACGTAATAACTATGGAAAATCACTATGTGTCACGAAATAAAAATAGTAAGAAATCTAAATCTAAATACGCTTTGACAAGATATTGTAGATTCTACACATAAGCACAGGCAGTCGTTTAACTCAATCTCTTTTAATTAGCGATGGTGAAAAACGTATCTATTTCAGTGTTGCTGACTTAAATACGTTGCGAGTTTCAACAGTGTATATAAATAGACGGGTCGTCTACTAATTTCGATATCTCAAGAACTCTTAGACAAACTTTGACGTAGTTAAATGTGCATAATTAGTCGAACACGATTTTCTTCTAACCATTACTGATAAATATGATGTTATTTATAGCTGCTCTCGGATTTACGGTACTAAATATGTACTTATATAGAAATACACAAATTTATAATTCTACATTAATTGTATGACGTCTAATTAAAAAAAAAGAAAAACACGGAACACGTTTACTCGTTTCACTTTCAAATATTTTATGAAACGTGTTTGGAATAATAGGATTTTCCTGGCAAACTAACCAGCGTTTCTCCTAAACGATTACTGTTTTAGAATTAGAATGAAATCTGCGAGTATTTTTGGCAGTGATAAAAATACCAAATTTTACTCTTGAGTTATAATCGTATAACATGTTTCTTACAACTTTAATTCAAGCATACAATAGCGGACAAAAATATCTATCCGACAGATGGATAAATATGTTTCCATTTCTACTAATTTCACGTTTCTTGCAGTGTGTAGCTATTTTCGCTCCTCTGTCTAGTTGTCATTCGTTTCGGAATGAGCAGCGGTAAGTGGTCCCCTCAACAGCTGATGGGTGGTCTTAAATTAGGAATTTACGCTGAGCATTCTGTAAGCAGAACAGCAACTTCCCGAAGCTGTCGCCCAAAAGAATCTAGAGGTGAATGGTGTTGTACTATCGTGCATAAGAAGCAATTTCATTTGCTGATCATCTGATTCGAAAGGAGAATGATTGTTCATGTAGAATAAAATGATGAAGAGCAACTCAATAGAGCACTTACAGGGTTTCCACGGCCGAGCGGGACATAGGGGGAATACATACATTCGGTTGTCGGTGAGTATTATCTCCCTAACGGCTAACGATGCACATTTCCACAACGATAGTACAAAGAAAGGCATTTTAATAAAGCCAGAAAATTAATATTTTTAAATCTATTGCACTATAAGGCTGTTAACATATGACAGGACTGCAAGAGGCCGTGGCGCAAGGGTTTACACAACGGCTTAATAACGCAATGCACGGATTGTTTAGGGTTCGAATCCCTACAGATCAATTTTGCTTTTTATTTTTTTATCTGCAACAACAATGATTTTTACAATAACAAAATGATCGAGTGCTATTGTGTTTCAATTAAAAATTAAAATAAAAAACCAAAATTCATCTATCGGGATTCGAACCCTAAACAATTCGTGCATTACGATATTAAGCCGTTGTGTGAATTTCTACGTTATGGCCGCTTGCAGTCCTGTTAACAGCCTTATTAGGAATTCACGTGCAATAGATTTAAAAATAATAATTTTCTGGCTTTATTAAAATGACTTTGGTTGAGGAAATCTTCATCGTTAGCCCAGCTGAAGTAGTGTTAGGGAGATAATATTCACCGAAAACCGATTGTATGTATTTTCCCTATGTCCCAGTTGGTCGTGGAAACCCTGTATATTGACAGGAACATATTGCATCCTTTCATCTTAAAACCTTTCCAAGTTGACTCAAAAATGTACATCATTGACTTCAGCAGAAACTTTTAAACGAAAAGGATATGTGATTAATGGCTGCACTTTCTCATTGCTGCCATGTCTTGTATAAATACAGCAGTAGTTTTTGTGAAAGGTGGCAGCACAAAGTAAATTATTTTTGGTACAATCGCAAATAAAAATCCTTTTTCGAAATTTCCAAAACTTATTTGTGGTTGTTCTAAGTTTGTTCCGCATTTTTTTTAAAATTTTGCAAAAAATTCTCAAAACATAAATCAGCCTCTTCTCTTTTTCGAAATTTTGAAACTTGTTCCAGGCTTTTCTAATTGGTCTAAATATTTTTATTAAGATTGAAGAATTTTAAAACGTGTAGTTCATGAAATAACCTTCTTCATTTATACTGCGTTTTCTCAAAATGTCTGCAGTTGTTCCAGATGGTTCGGAACATTTTCGCAAAATATTAGTTTGTAAAATAATTTAGAAAACCAAATTTTATTTCGCTTTTTGGAGCAATTATACATCAAATCGAAAACAACCTTGAATAAGCCAAAAGTTCAATTTTCGTAAAAACAAAAAAAGAAGTAGAAAATTTGATTTTCTTAATTATTTTAGAAAATATGTATGATAAAAGGGTGAAACTTTAGTAAAACGTAGAATAAATCAGCTTGGAAAGTCTTTCAATATTTCAAGATTTGCAAAACTGTAGTCCAACCTTGATATACAGTGGTGGCCATGAAAATAGAGCCACTCTAAGAAAAACAACAATTTTCTATGGTGTAAAAAAGCATAGAATTTGGACAAAAATAAACCATGTCAAATGTATTTACTCTATTTATAAACAAGAAAATGCAGGATTTGTTAAGTAAAATACTATTTTTCAATCAAAAATACTAAAAGATATCAAAAATTGACTGGTGTCTGTTAAACATGAAAATAATCATCTTCGGGACTACAGCTGTTAATATTTAGTTGCTTGCCCTTTGTTAGATATAACAGCTGGACACCACCTTGGCATGGATTCAATCGGCTGTCGACACCTAGCTGTTGCAATGGCATACTAACTATTCTTTTTGGACTATCTCCCATAATTCAGCCTTGTTCTTTATTTTGTATCTCTAGACCGGTCTTTTTAAATTCTTCCATAGACTCTCTATGGGATTTAAGCTGGGAGACTGTGAGGGGCATACTAATAAGTTTATTTTTTCTTCCTCAAAAATTTTTTTTTCCATACGCGAAGTATGCGTGGGATCATTATCTTACTGGCAAACCCATTTCAACGGCATATTTTCTAATATATTTTGAAATATATTAACATAGGTACACATTTTGGTCCATATTCTCTCTGATCCAATAAATTGGACCCATTCCAGATCACGAAAACGCACTCCACAGCTTAATATTGTCACCGTCATGATTGTTGGTCTTTTTCGTATATTTAGGCAGGAATTCTGTTAGTTTCACCACTCCATAAAATCTTTCTCCATTTATTAATGTTTTGCGCGCCACTCCAATTCAGATGCTCCTTCGCCAATCTGAGTCAACTTTTTATATTTTCGGTGCTCAGTAACACCACCTTTCTGGCGACCCTTCCATATAGATAGTTTTCCTGTAGTCGTCGGCGAATCGTACCTGCCCCAATGGATAACTTTAATTCTCTTTTAATGTCTGTAGATGATGTCGTATCTGCGCCCGAAACATAAACAATTTGTCTATCTGTTTAAGGCATAGTTTTTCGCTTCGATCCGATTTCTTTAGCGTTTTCTGGTTTTAATGCATTTTCAACCATTTTCTTTCACCAACCTACAATATTTGCTGGTTATGCAATGTTAAAATCTGAGTCACTTCAGTCGAAGTGCAATGACGTGCTCGTCTCATTTTAAGTAAATCTATGTAATGATTAGGAATTCTATGGTTGTCAATAAAAAGTAACCTTACCTGATGTCATCACAGCAAAAACACGTGCAGTAAACCTTATGCTTAAATCACTAGATCTGCGTTGAGCAAGTGGCTTTATTATTGTGACCCGGACGAAATTTCGGGATTCATTCAAAATGCGAATTCCCACAACATGCCTAAGCTATTTTGCGGTCATTTCGGTAACTTATGCTTATAGACATGTTTATAGACTTCAATAATCGGCGGTGTAATCATCGTATCCTACTTTGTTATTACGATAGCTGAATGTTTTCTAATCCAGTGGCTCTATTTTCATGTCCACCACTGTATGTGAAATATCTCGACAAGAAATGTTCAGAAAAGTGTGCGAGACAGTTTTAAAAGTTTCGGGTTTCAAAAAACTGGGATTCCAGAGGAAGAGATTAGGATATTTTTCAATTATGTATTTGCACATGCTAAAAAGCTCACGTTTTGGAACAGATTTCCGAACAATCTAACGCAAAGAAGGTAGGGTGTACGTTAGGATATTTCTCAATTATATGGTAATACTAGAAAGATAATAAAACGGGGAGGTTATTTTTTCAGTAATTACAAAAAATATTTTACAAAATTCTGGAACAACTTAAAGAAATCCACAAAAATCTGGAAAAGAATTCAAAAAAGGAGAAGAAACGGCTTCACTCTGACAAATGTTTTTCTATTTATGTAATTTATCATTTGCATTTTGTGTTAATTTCTTTGGAAAGCCTCCCTGGAGTCTATCTGCATTAATAAAATCCAATTAACTAGCACAGCAACAATAATAAGTTATAGTCACTAATAAAAACAAAAACATACACACACAGGCTCTTCCACTTCCTCATTTCACTATGCACAGACATTGCAAGCATCTTTTCATGTTGACTCTAATTGTAAGTCGTGCAAGCTAATCAAATCTATTTATATCTATTTATTATTTACATTTATACATTTCTTATTTTTGAAATGTTGCTGACAAAATTCGAAATCATATGTTATATCAAAGAGTTGTTTACTTAAATAGTGAACCCCTTCTCTTCTGTTTTT
>SMLS01058347.1:0-22410 GCA_004785975.1 Popillia japonica
TACAAAGTCCATCCATATTTGCTAGAGGCATGAAACTATCAAGCATTCACCCTCTTATTTTTTCCTTGCATTCAAAGCAAGAAAAAGATCCGCTCAATTTTGTACATGTACATATATGGGAATTTCCATCTACAACAAATTATGGTAAAAGTTGATTCCAAAATTTAAATAATTTCAAATTATTGGAGGACATCTTGGCCCAGAAATGAGAAGACATTCTGACAATAAAAACATTGACAAACTTTGTTAACACTGTATTTGGTACTAAATAAAATCTTTACGAACGTAGATCCAAGAAAAAAAAATTAATAATGTTATGTTGTAATTTTAAACAGTGCTGTATATCGTACGATGCAAGTGGGTTAAATGGTAAAGCACCGCAAAACGCATTCTTTAACAATGTATATAATATACTGCACCACCCCCTCCTCGCCAAGCCAAAGCTGTCTCGTTCTTATTGCGTAGCGGACTGTACCCATACCACAGTACAATATAGCAACACGATCACAATATCGCATATACATACATACACTTTACAGTCTTTCTCGTCGATCTTTGCCGGTAAACGGCGTTGTTATAGTCGCCGTTGTTCTGGCTGCGGAGGACGCGGACGTGTACTAGTACGACACGACGTTTACTTTTCCATCCTGACTGTACAGTACCGCCCATATTGCTTGCATAACCTCACGAGTTGGAAGAGAAAAGAATAATTCCGTAACGCCCATTGGACATGTATACCTCACATCGATCCGTTGGCAGGCAAAAATATACTCTAAACTTCGGCAGCGGTAAGGCCGAGAACGGCGTACCGTTGGCCGTGCACGCACCACTTCGGTTTGCGTTTACATTTCGATGTTTTGAAATTGCTTTTGGGCAAACGGCGGCACACCGACGTGGACGAAAACCACGAAGAACGCGATGCAACAGCAACGTTGAAATAACAACGAGGACGACAAGAACGACGACGGAACAGATGAAACAAAACAACATCGAGGAATAGCTAACAATAAGAATGAGTAAAGTCGGCACGCAGAAGAAAACGGAAACGAATAAGTTGACGGCTGGTAGGGTTGGTAAATGAGAATAATGCAGCTGAGATGGCAATTTTGTTTTCTTTTGAAGTTTATCATTTTTTCTGCTTTGTTTTGGCCAATTTCTAGATTTCTTTTTTAAAGAAATTTCTATTTATATTAAGGATGAGCTCTAAGCGGCAGGGAGTTTGATAAATTCATCTTTATTTAATTATTGCTCAACTGGAATTTTCTAAAATTCTTCGCATTCTTCTGGGCATGCTTTGCAAAAGCTCTTGAATACATTCTTGTGGAATTCTACTGCATTTTTTGTAAGCTCGTTAAAGTTTCTTAAAACCATAACTTGAATGGAAGCAAAATTTCAAGGTAATGAATGATTTGTTGATACTGTAGACAGATTTTGTTTTAAATTGACTGTTTTTTGGACATCATCCATAATAGTATAATGTCACTGCTGTGTCATTAAACCATTTTCAGGGGCGTTCAGTTTTCGTGATTTCCCCTGATTATAGAATAAGAATATTTTCTGTATATATGCATCTTCTGTAATTCACTTGGTGTTTGAAAAAAATTCTTTTGGGCCAACCGAACGCATCTAAAAGCTGCATCCTATTGCAGTGAAATCTGCTTAAATTATGCGTTTATACATCGTCTAATGCATTACCGAATCCTTTGTTATGTAGGCATTTGAATTCTTTTGCATTATCAGCACCCTGATTCTAATTTTGAATCCATTTTTTTAAATTGTTTCTTCGTTAGTTTTTGCTGTGATTGTTGCCAATTTTTTTTTTGGGTGGTCGGTTGTGACACTTCCAGTCTACTGTTGGTATTTCGCCAACAATTTCTACGCAAACTTTTTCCTAGTATCCACCTAGCAAGTTCATCTGCAACAGTGATTCCGAAAGTGGTCCAGGTGGACTCCCAGGGGTCCACGGGAGACTCGGCGGGGGTCTATGTTGTCGTAACCAAAAAATGGGGGTTCACAATTTGTAAGCGGGGGTCCACCAAAAAGTTATCTGGTTTCGATAGTGAAGAACTAAAATGTTGGCTTGACTTCACCTATAAATGTAGGCAGATAATATTTCAAGAGGCTCAGCGGCTGTTACTTGTAAAAACTTGCATATTCCATATTCAGTACAACGTATCGAGACTTGCAAAGCATCACCGCTGCCGCTGCCGCAGTCCACAACGCTTGTTCAGACGTGCAAAGGCACGAGTACGACTTGTGGTGTGTGTAGTTTCAATCCACCAATGCCACCGGTAAATGTTAGTCATTTGTTTCCGGAATTTAGTAAAGTAAAGTGAATCGATGTTAGTGTTTGCCACTGTCAGTAAAATAAGTGAGAATTGATTGGTTTCTTGTCTTCTCAGTAGATGTCAAAAAAAGTGAAGTTAAATGGAATCACTATTTTGACTGGCCAACTTTACTTTTTTGACATCCAGTCACCGCACGCTCAGTTAATTAATTAACCAATCAATTCTCACTTTTTTTTTCAAAAACTGTTAATTCCTTTGTTTAATTTGTCGAGTTTTGGTAATATGGTAGAAATGTAGCTGCAAGGGCTCTATCGGAACCAGTAAAATTTTTAAAGTGGTCTATGATAAAAAAAAGTTTGGGAACCTCTGATCTACAATGTTGTTTGTTGTTATGGCTAGCTCATCAGTGCTATTTTCTTCATTTTCACCCAGATTTTCTAAAATTTTAGAACGCATTCGTGATGATATTAGTGTTCTTGTCACATACTTGGTTACAAGGTTCCAAGGTTTTGGTGGAACAAATCCTAAATTCACGTCATCCAAGAATTTTTATTAGCCTTATATGGTACTGTAAACTCTTCGCACCAATTCTTCAAGCTTCGTGGACTTTTCCGTATGACCAAGAACCTTTTTCCTGACGTATTTATTGTTCAAAGAAATCCAGCCTTCCAGATTAATGGTTCTCTTTGGTAACTTTTTGAACTTTTGAATATAAAAGTGTTAATGCGTTGAAGGTGATTCAATGTGTTAACCATTCGCTTACAAGACAAGCATTTTTGCCATTCGAATCATCATCTGGTTATCATAACGTCCTTTAATACCATTTTTTCTCTTTTCCCTATGATTCATCTAATATTCAAGCGCCAAAAACTTGAGGTTTCCCATTTTTTTACGACAATATTTTCGCTTTTTGTGTACACAATTGAATTAAGAATCAATTTATTCTAGAACTTCGGAATAAATTGATTTCATGATATACTAGAACCTAAGATTCTTTTTGTATTGGACTGGACGTCTAGTTTAGCGACATTGTGGTGAATCTTTACAGGCAAGTACTGTATTGTATAGTTAGTCCAAAATTATAGTTTCCGTTGTTCAGAACAGCAAATTCATTTAAATATTCACCATTGACCTCCTCCTCCTTCCTCTTCCCAAAACGTGTCTACTGATTAATTGACATTATTCAATTATTTTTTGTCTGAACTCCTGCAAAGTAGTTGATATTCCAATGTACAAAGACACGATTTCAGATAAGCCTAAAGGAAAAGCTCTAACGTCCTTAGATCTGGAAAACGAGCAGGTTGTTTTACAAATCTTTTACATCTAATCCACCGATTTGGACAAATATAATCCAGAAAATTGCTAACTCATCTATCACTCTGTTGACGACAACTAAGTCGTAACGAAGAAGCGCATTATCTTTCCGATTTCCTCAAAAATTTTTCAAGTATGCCAATGAATGACTCCAAAATTGTTGCGGAATGTCATAAAACAAGATTGTATGGCGATTAAAGGCCATTATTTTGAATGATTACACGTTTCATCCGCACCTCCAGGAATGATTCTAAATCGTCAAGTAGATATTAAAAATTGTCCTCCCTGATATGAAAAGTTCCGATAGGTCTACTTACAACACAAACGCATTAAAACAGTAGATATCCAGCATTTATAATTCCTTCACTGGATATGAACGAGTTTAGACATCGTTTAAACGAAATACTTGCGATTACAACTGTACACGATGAATTCATTTAATATTCCACCCAGCCAACATCGTATTTCAGATTCGAATAAAACGAAAATCAATTCAAGTCGCCGTGAATGTTCAGTACCGCATCGCTGCTAGCCACGCCATGGCTATTCCACCCATAACCCACTGGAACACAGCTTATGTACGACCTGCTACATAACAGACATATATATGCATACATGGACATAACTGTCTATCTACAGTGAATATTGTGTGACTGATGCAGAGACACATAAAGTCACCCGACATCCTACCAGTTGTTACCACCATAATACAACATCGACATGGTATTCAACGTAGAAAAACCGATTTTACGTGGGTAATTATGAATAACTGCAAGCAAAGCGGGAAACGGAAGGCGTAGAAAGAACAGCAAGGAACAACAGCTACACGCTTAATACTTGAAACAAAAGAAGGACGGCGAACGTCATAGTTGTACGTACTTAAATGTAGTCGAATGAATTGTGTTGGAGAACGATGAAACGCTAATGACAAATAGATTGCGGCGATGGTACTCGTGATAAGATCAATGACGTTTTCGCATGATGACTGTTGTTGGTACATTTTTTTAGAGCACCTATATATCGATTTAGTGTTTTTTATTTGCCGCCTCTTTTTGCAGTGTCAGAGCTAAACTATCTTTTTTTTGGTCATATTAATTATACTGTAATTTGTAAACTCATTTGATGATTCTACTGACATATTACGTCATAATTAGAATTGCTTCTTCGTTGACATTTCTGCCTATACAACATTGAAGGTTGGCCCAACACACATTCATCATAAAATATTTAGGCGTCTCGACTAAATACAAATTAGGTAAATGTCTATTTTTCATGTTACACTATCGTCATCATATCGTAGTATGCCTTTAAATATATTTTTATTTACCGTATGAACGACATCAGTTAAATAAAGCTTATGAAGTATTATTCCTTGTTACGGAAACTTCATTAATCGGATAAGTACTAGGGACATTTATTTAATGTTACGTAATTAATAACGCGTCTAAACGTCGATATTTCACGTGATCCTTGATATACAATTCTGTGACTTTACGTGTTCGTTTGCTGTCTGCTTTCATCGGATTCAAGCATATTAAAGTCAGATGTTAATCTCTTGGAGGTTGATTATGGTGTTAGACTTGAAATGAGGATAGCATGCGCTTTAATAGTGTTTGACAAATTCTGAAATCTCAAATATTTTAATATTTGCTCAACCCCATTGATTCTAAAGTTTCAACACCAAAAGTTAAGCTCACTATGCCTTTAAAAGCTCACTCGGTCTTAACATTATTTTCCTAATTTTTGCGGCGTTTTTCCGTACGGTTCTGAGGCTGAGTAATACCCAAATTTACAGAGACCTCGGGTTTTCATTTTCATCTCAGCATATGACGGTCCTGGCCAAAGATATTGGAACATTCGGATTGACAACATTTAGCGAAGAAGATTGAAGCCGGTAGCCACCACCCTACAACTTGAAATGCTAGGGGACGGTTTATACAGATTTTGCGCCAGACCTAAGATTTTGGAAATCAAAACTTTGACCATTCAGAAGGCATCCACCCAGCGTTTTCAAAAAATTGAAATTTAGAAATTCATTCCAGACTTTGGCCACCCAATTTGGCCTTTCTGACAATCGAAGTTTTGTGCTTGTTCATTAGTCTATCTTTATGTTGCTGCTAAAAGGCGAAATATTTGGGGAAATGTTAAAAAAATCTTTACAGTTTGAGTTTTCAAAAATTAAGGAGAGGCTGGCAAATATTTTTATTGATTTTTTTATTAGATTTGGGGACTGTGACACTTACATACCTAGATTTATAACAACATTGCCTTTCTGGATGACTTCTTGGAGGCTTTTAACGATGTTGAGCAACACATTCACGTAAAATGCGTTTTGCCATCTCTAGAAATTCTTGGCAAAGACGATAGTTTGATCTTCAGATTTACCGAGCTTGCATAGATGGTATTTTAAGGAGGCATGATCTGTCAAAAATCCCGCCCGTAGACTGAGGACACTTTGCTAACAGCTGGCACCATTTTTGACTTGATTTAACCTATTGGTCTTCCTATTGTCCTCCCATTTTATTGTATTTTAGCTCGAATTTTGACTTTCAAATGCTAGAAAAATGTCTAGGTGTAAATGGTGAAAAAAAGAGAAGTAGAGGGGGCGAGATAAAAATACTCTGATAGGTTTTTCAGTGAATGGGTAATAATCTCATGCAAAGAACTTTATGATTATTTAAAAAGGAGAAGATGAATATGTAAAAATGAAATAAATTTTATTACGGAATTAGTTTTGAGCTGCGTTAAGGCACCACAAGTTGTGGGGTAAATCTTGATTTCAATGCCAAAAGATTTTCTCGTAATATGTATTACCAGAAACGCTGTTGTACTCTATTCAGTTCTTATGACGCTTACTCCATTGTCTAACCAACATATTTGGTGCATTTTTTTTGAATCAGACCCTAAAATTTTGCGTTCAACAGAGTTCGACCAAATAAAGTCTTTCTTTAAAAAGTTTAAAATAAGGCGTAGTATGAACTTAAATGACATACATCCTCATCAATTCTTTGGAATAGTGTTCGTAAGGACTCGGTTTTAGAAAACGTTTAAAAATTGATCAATACAATAATTACGAGAAATGGGAAAATTCCATGACTTTGGCATGGTTAAACAATCGCCCAATTACAATGGCACCAAAGAAAATCTCTGAAACTTGTGAATGAAAGAAAAACAAAAGGATCAGCAAAAATTTCATTCGAAACATTTCATATTTTCGACTAAGGGGCTTCATGCAATTCTTAATCCCTATGATGTGCCCTAATTCTAGTAGACAACATGTACGGAAAATTTTTGATAACATTAAGAATGTTCTTTCATGGCATTCCAGGTTGATAAATCTGTATAAAATTCTTGTCTTGCAAAATGTTGTTGCTACATATGGTCAAAATAGTGTTGGTTACTTCATCATGTATGAATAAATAAATGATTTAACGAATCCATCCTGCTAACAATAGAAGTATTCTATTTCAAATTATACAGAAATTGACTGACGAAAGAAGATCCAATCAATTGTCTAAAACGTTTACATAAAATCGCAAACTCTTTGGAAAAAGATAAATTCGTTATAATTCTGTAGAGTAGATAGAAAAAAAAATAAAGACGAACGTCAGTAATGAATCATGCTTCAATACATACACGACTGCATTTATGTTTTCGTCTCAAGTAATGCATACTGTTACCTTAAACGAGCAAATGCTCAAACGTCATTCATCATAGCTTAACGAAACAAACAGCACTAAATAGCTATTCACATATGTATGTACTTTATTTACTCGTAATAACCAATAACATTAACTACATTCATAAACACACTGAATATGGAGGTATAAATGCGTATTGAAATGGATATCAACGCTGATTAGAATCATAGATTACATTAATCACCTGTTAACGATATATGGGATATTTTCAATGGTAATTCGAACTGTGAGTGCAAATTCATCAATCCCAGTTAAAGTCGCTATAACGTACGAAACGACCAGCATTTATCATAACTGCTAATGAATAACTAATTATTTCTAATCCTAACCTACATTTACGTTTACTTCTTCTGTATACTAATCGGGCTACTACATTGTTGCTTCACGTAGGTATATTTCGTATTGATCGCTGTCTCTCTTTCTGATCGAGGACGTGCCTATACTACAGAGCAAATTATAACGGAACAATTAAAAATTAAATTGAATTGATGACAAGAAGCACTAACATGACATAATACGATAATATTCCCCGTACTATACGAATACATTGTTTTTCGACCGCGATATGTAAATACACCCAATCAGAGTTATTAGTGCAACAAAACAACGTCAATGCATTACGAATTGCGCATATTATTTATGCGAGAAACTTAGTCAGTGCGAAAATATTCAAACAGGAAAATACAAACATTAATTTCAGCGTTCTGTAATCAAACCAAGAGATTTAATATCCTTTTTATTGGACTTAATATACAGAGTTCTTTGTGTCGATGCCGAAGCAAATGCTGGAGTGTTAGCGGTACGTAATCGCGCCAGTAGACGCGACAAGGAAACCAGTAAAATCTATTAATTAATTATAACATTAATGTAATTAAATATGTAATGATCGGTTGTCAAGTGATATAAGGAAGTTCTGTACGGGTTATCTAAATGCAAATTTGTAATTTGCACTGTAGATTTTTCGAAAATTTTTCAACGTCTAGTAGCGACACAGAGCGAGAGAGAGAGAGAGAGAGAGAGAAATCTTGACATATTTGAGGAACAGGGTGTCCGCGAAATACAAAGCATGCTTTTAAGGGATGATAGCTACAACGATTTAGAACCAAAAACATATAATACACCTTGGGTCTATCTGTAAGCGTAAACGAGAAAAAAAATTATTTCTCATGTCACAAACTTCGATGCATACTGTACACCGGCAGCTGATCAGTGCAAGATTTACCCGACGATTACAGGCGTGTGTTGCAACACATTGAGCCTTTCCTGTAATACATTTTCTCCTGTCTCTCAAAAAAGTCCTTTTTAGGACCACCAATTTATCACAAATAAAAGAAAAGAACTCAATTTTGTAGTAGCCTTTACGAAAGAGCTTAAAGCGCCATAACATAATTGCAGTAATTACATTTTTTTCATTCAATGCGACTTTCCCTCAACTTAAATTTTTATTTACCGATCGGAGGCTGCTATTAAATACGCCCTTTTCACTCTAACTTCAACATAACATCGATTTTATTGTCATAACATTATTAAAAAAAACGCAAAGGAACGTTTATTTTAAAACGTATGGCCATTGACTTCGTACAATACAAGTTCAAGGTCGTATAAACAGATGATGTTTGGCTTACATCTGCCATTCCATTGAATACGAGTACAGTGTGATGGAAGAGAAATGACACCACGCTTCAATTTCAAAGTATGAAATAATTCGTTTTCATCGTTGTTTTCAGTTATTTTCAACCCTAAATTTTTGATATGGTTTTTGGTTATTTAAGAAGCAATATGGATGAGTTTTCTTGTACACTTTGACGAAATAAGGTTTTTTAGAAATAATTTTTTTTCTCTACGCTTACAGATAGACCCAAGGTGTATTATATGTTTTTGTTTCTAAATCGTTGTAGCTATCATCCCTTAAAAGCATGCTTTGTATATCGCGACACCCTGTATACCTATGTATATGCTATCAATCATGGAAATTTGAAATTTTGACAGTTTTCATCGGTCATAAATTTTTCTTGGCAACTTGAGATCTGGTACCATTGTCAGAATTGAGGAGCTGACACCAGTTTTTGCTCTACCTACTTCTAGCGAATTACAAAACTGGTAAAAATTTTTCGAGCTTCTACTGCCAAACAAATAAGATGAGTAAATGAGGCGGTGAACACTTCATCCTAATGGTGTTACTGTCTCCTATCATATCGCGGTGTTGCTCAGCTAGCAGCTAAAGTTAGAAAGGAAGTGCTATTCATTGCTTCTCTGCCGTTTCACCGAAACTCCTAAGAGAAGCAGCGAATAGTAAGGAGCGCGTATCATTGGGGAAAAAGATTAATTGATTGGCTTGAGCAAGAATGCAGGAAAGATATGCCTCTTTTAGTATGACCAATTTGTACTTACCCTTGTCTTGTCTGATTGTCCCCTTCATCCAGTTTCACTTTATTCTGGGATACTATTCTGGTGATCTTCAGACATTGATGCTATGTAACTTCAGAACATCTTCGTGGACCTCCTTTCCTCAAAACCCTGAAATCAGAAAATCAGCATTAGGGCAGACTGGGGAGGGTTGATACAGAGGGAGGTGGTGTTTTTACTTTGCAAGTTGGAAATTAGATGGAGGTAGTAGCAGGTAACGCTTGGCAGTCAGTGAAATAGTTTTACAATGAAACGCAGCCACTCTGGTAATACACGAGTAGTGAGCAGTATTTCGAAGAGGAAAATGTAAGTTTTAGAACTAATTAATGTAATACTTTTGGTCATGTTAACTTTGAAAATGGCTTGTATTGAGCATGTATAATAAACAGTGTAATTTCTGTGCCATATGAAAAAAATAGTAAATTTGAAACTTCGAGGTTATGTATTCGAGGAAATGTTTTTCATTGTCTTTCTTGGTAGGGAGGTTTGATACAAATCAAGGCGGAAGGCTTGAGACCTGTATCAACGCTCCCTTATTTAATTTTGAAAAAGATGTTTTGCTAAAACTTGCATTTCAGTCATGTTGGAACAATATAAGCACCTTTATTACAGATGTCGTTTAAATGAAAATAAGGGCCGCCATCACGTTTCGCCCTCAGTTTTAAAAGGGGCTGTGTTAGAGGTTATCATCAGTGATGGTGGAAAAATACGATCTATTGCACGAACATATGACATAGATAAAATGACTCTTTCAAGATATATTCAGAAGTATAAAAATGATAAAAGTACAACCCCGGACAAACTATCAATCTGAAAAATATTCCAGAAATTGTGGGTCGTGCATTTGTACCTAAGTACCTGTAGTGGGTTTGCAACAACAGGAATTTTTCTATATAATCCATATGCTTTTGTCGATGATGACTTTGCAGGTGCTGAAGTTACTAATCGTCCACAAGAAATAGAGGAAGCACCGTCAACAAGCCACCAAAACGAAGATGTTCAGAATTACTTCAACCTACCGCTTCAACAACTTTAGAGGCGCATAGTTGTAATTCACCATCTGTTGAATTGCTTAAATCAACGTTGATAAGAATTTCACAAGAAGTACCACTCTATCCCAAAGCAGCACCTCGGAAACAAAAAGTAGGAAGGAAACCTGGCAATTGTGACAGATACTCCTGAAAAATTAGCATTAGAAAAAAATCCAACAAGAGACTTGACAGAATAAAACAAAAACTGGAACCAACAATAGATGCTACGGCACAGAATTTGAAATTAAGATCACAACCAAGTCAAGCTCCAAAAAGACCATATGCACGAATCATGATTCAAGTGATGAAGAAAATGACTACAATGGCCAAAATATAGGTGACGAAGACGTTTGCATTTACTGTAATTCATTGTATTCTTGGTCGAGAGCATGTGAATCATGGATACAGTGCCTAAACTGCAAAAAAATGGTGCCATATTGAATGTGCAGGGGTATCAAAACTAAAAAGATGTTCCAGTGTGAACTAGGTATGCCATAAATTATAATAAATACATATCTTTGTATCAATACTCCCTCTCACTTGTCATATTGTATGACATAAGAAAAAAAATGTTAAAAATAAATCGAATACTTTTCGAGCCTTAAAAAAATAACGTTATGACAGAATCAAACCGGGCTTTCCCTCCTGCCAAAAAATCAGGATAATATGTGTGAACGTCGACGTAAAATAAAATATTTTGTAAAACTCGTATCAACCCTCCCTAGTCTCCCCTAGTTTTCGAGCACTAATTATTGGATTCCGCTGATTAGAGTTTTTTCGCGGTGGTTCGATGATTGATGGATGGGCTGCATTGCTTGTGCGATTGTTTTATTTATAACCTAATTGCTTTAGGCGAAAGCCTGTGCAAAGAATCCTCCATTGAGTTTTCTCATGATCGGCGAAATACTAATTAGAACACATAATTTCGTAGTAGCACCAGAGAAAGGGTGTTGGCTGGTGTTGTTATGACCCATAATGGATTGGTATAGAATGGCAGGTGGTTGGTAGATTGGTTTGTTTTCTACAGCATCACACCCTGTTCCCAAATCTACATACAGATGGTCAGCAAAAGTCAGTCAGATCAGGTATTGTATCCATAGAACAGAGATTTTCCAGGACAAGTTGTGGTTTCTGGGAGGAAGCAATTGCTTGGGTTTTTTTTTCTGGCTGATTGTTAGACTGCATAAACTAAACTTTAGGGATATGATTTGCACTAATGTCAGAGAACACTTGATGGTGGGTCGACTTGGGAATGCGTTCGACCAAATTTTTTGGAGATCACATGATCTAGAGCAGCGGTTCTCAACCTTTTAGGTCCTACGACCCCCTGTTTAGGTCAAATATTTAGGCGACCCCTATATATAACGGTTGTAAAAGTAGTGCAAAAACTATGCATTGATCTTAAATTAATAATATTTGTTTTCATTTTTTCGTTCCAAATCTGCGACCCTCCTAGACGTGTTTCGCGACCCCCTAGGGGGTCGCGACCCACCGGTTGAGAACCGCTGGTCTAGAGGATTTACCTTTAATGTGAACCGCCTTCATTTTTGGACCGCAAAACATCATGGCGGATCCTGTTGAAAGTGTTCTTCAAGTTCAGGGATAAACATAACGATCGTCTAGTTCCTTTTGGGGGCGGTGGTCGCGACATTTCCGTCTAGTTATAGAGCGTTGAGAATTTAATGATGTCAGAGGACTTCATGGGTCAGCATTTGACCCAATTTAGCTCGACGACTTATTGTTTCTAGAAGAGGTCTTGGTATAAACCACACCCCTCAGGCAGAAGATTTCGTGTGATAGATCGATCGGAACTGTACTCCCACAAGGTTCTCTACTGGGGCCAGAACTTTTTATATTTTTCGCATTACGTATTAAACTCGCTATCTACATTGATATTAATTCCAGAATTTTTTATTATAACTGCAAAATTAATTCTATGCACTATTTCTACATCATTTTTACTGCAAGTCACCGATTAGCACACATCACTCGATTCTGAAAAATAGGACAATCCGATCTTTGAACTTTTTAATAGTTTATTAGGACGTTACGAATGAATAATATGATAAACGATAAATTTTCCGTGACAAGTTCTATGCATATATGTATGTAGATGTATGTGTTATGTGTTGCGCGAAAATCGTGTTAATGACAGCTATACGGCTTCCGGGCCCTAGAGCCAATTCTCGAACTCTAGTTTTAATTTAAATAACGAGCGGGAACGCCTCTACAAGTGTTGGTCTGTTAGATATTTCGTGATAAATTCCGTTATATGTGTATATACAGTGTGGTCATAAAGTTTGGAACCAAGCTTATAACCGCATTATTTTACATTTTTAGAAAAAACGCTCGGACAGGTAAATTTTGTTTTTTAAAACGCCATCTTTTGACATACATTTTTTTTCTGACGTCATTGGTTTTTGGAGTGATGACGTCATCAACCCTTTTTTTAAATGGCAACCATATTATTTTTTTATCGTGTTTGGTAGATCTCTATATCCTCCAAATAGTGGTATAAAACAATTGATACGTTGCATCACAATTTTTTTTTAAATAATATAAATTTAGAAAAAAATAAGAAAATTTTATTTTTCTACAAAATTAAAATTAAATGAAAAAAATACATCTGAACTTAAATTTATTGTAACAGTTAACGTAAATTTGCAAAATGGACCCCACCAACCAACTGACACTGTCCCAGCCGAGTGTAAACACTTCGTATACTCGCCTCAATTATGTATGTCTGGGGATATTTGTGTAATTTCTACGCGAATTCGTAGTTTTAAATCTTCTAAATTGTTCGGTTTGTTGAAATACACTTTCGATTTCAAATAATCCCACAAAAAAAAGTCTAACGGAGTCAGGTCAGGAGAACGAGGTGGCCATTCTATTGCGCCTCTTCGTCCAATCCATTTATTAGGAAATATTTCGTTAAGATAGTGGCGAACCTCTACACCAAAATGGGGAGGTGCCCCATCTTGTTGAAACCAAATATTTGGATGGGGTACATCACCATCCTCGTGATTTGGGAAAATAACAGTGAGCGCTGGAACCAGTTCAAATCTTAAAAATTCTAAATATTGCACAGCAGTCAAATTTCCTTCAAAAAAATATGTTCCTAAAGTGCGTCGTCCAATCATTCCAACCCATACCTAAACTTTTCCTCTGGGCTGAGTATGACACGCTTGAGTCAAATGCGTATTGGTCTGCGACCAATGTCTGCAATTATGGCGGTGAACAGATCCATTTAGGCAGAACGTAGCTTCATCAGAGAAGACGATGTTTTCCAAGAAATTTGCATATTGGTCACAACGTAACATTACGTCTTTACAGAACTGCAGTCGACGATCTTCGTCATTCTCATGTAATTCCTGTACAAGTTAAACTTTGTAAGGATGATAGTGTTCTTTTTTAAATAAGTTGACGACAAATGAGTGAGCCACCTGATTGGCTAACGCAAGTTGTCTGGTGCAAACATGATGCCTTTCTTCTGCTTCTAGAAGCACATTTAATTTCACATCTTCTCCTACTTGAGGTCTACGTTGCCGTGGTCGATCTTTTACGGATCCAGTTTCGGTAAACTTTCCAACTAGTTTTGTCACCGTAGACCTGGCAATTGGAGGTCTATCAGGATGTTCATGGTTAAACAGTTCGCATGCTTCTGCATGTGTTCTTTGTCTGTCCTCATACCCAACCGTAATTAAAATTTCGATTCTTTCTCGCTCAGATAAATGTGCAATTTTTTTATTTAGCGAAAATGAACAATTTTTACGCAATGACTAACAAATTTAACGTCAAAAATAGAAGTAAATAATTCAACAATGTTGTCGCCATAGAAAGAAGTTCAAAATATTATTGTTGTACATAATTTGTACAAAGAGAAGAAAGAATGTCATAAAGAAATATCTTGCAAAAAAGTGCGTGTTTTTGTCTTTGTAAATTTTTTGCATAGTAACATGAGTACATGTGCTTTTTACGATCCGCTTTGTTCAAGAAGAATATTTAAGTCCTCACACAAGACAGAAGTGTGAAAAAAACTTTAGACTTTTTTGCGGGGTTATTTGAAATCGAAAGTGTATTTTAACAAACCGAACAATTTAGAAGATTTAAAACAACGAATTCGCGTAGAAATTACACAAATTACCCAGACATATTTGAGGCGACTATACGAAGTGTTTACACTCGGCTGGGACAGTGTCAGTTGGTTGGTGGGGTCCATTTTGAAAATTTACGTTAACTGTTACAATAAATTTAAGTTCAGATGTATTTTTTTCATTTAATTTTAATTTTGTAGAAAAATAAAATTTTCTTATTTTTTTCTAAATTTACATTATTTAAAAAAAATTGTGATGCAACATACCAATTGTTTTATATCACTATTTGGAGGATATAGAGATCTACCAAAAACGATAAAAAAATAATATGGATGCCATTTAAAAAAAGGGTTGATGACGTCATCACTCCAAAAACCAATGACGTCATAGGAAAAAATTGTATGTCAAAAGATGGCGTCTTAAAAAACAAAATTTACCTGTCCGAGCGTTTTTCCTAAAAATGTAAAATAATGCGGTTATAAGCTTGGTTCCAAACTTTATGACCACACTGTATATCTATGTACGTAGATTCAATTCTATGCAGATATGTATGTATATGCACATACGTGGTTCGGATAAAAAATCGGGGCAAAACTGCTAAATATTGGTGGAATTTCTATAATTTTAAGGTTCTAGTATTCAGTGTTATAGTAATTAGTGAGCACTAATAATAGGAAAAAAGAATGTAATTTGCGCGAGAAAAAGAAACATCAAATTACTACAAACGTTGTTCTCTTTGTACGGTCGCGAGACCGCAACACTATAAAAGAAATGAGATGAATCCGTGCATGAAATTTATTTATTAATATTACTTTCACTAATATACTCCGCTGCGTTCAGGTTCTAGATTGACTTTTCTCTTCTTTTGATGGACTTCGAAGCTGCGTAAAACGGAACGGTTGTAATCAATCAATGTTTCTGTGTTCGCGTCGCGTACAGGCAGAGCTTTCTAATTTTAACCCTCTGGTTGTAATTAGACGAGGCCGGATAGAGTGTGAAATTGGTAATCGCTCAGATTTTAGCGAATGAATGGAATCGAATTCGGATGCTATGCTGTGCGTTTGGCCAATCGAAATTGAAAAAATGGCGTTGTTACATATACAGACATAATAGCTCTCGATGCTCGTTAAAGTGTCATTGGAAAATGTGTTGATAGGTTAGATTTTATACATATTTAGATCTAATTGGGGTGCTTTCACATTTGGTAGCTATTTTGGCAAGTTCTAAAGTTAAAATTGCAATTCCTTTTTTTATTTTATGTATATCAACTGCGCCACAAAAAAGTGTTCAGAGTAAGCCATGAATAAAATCTGTTGGGTCTTCCCATAGGGACTTTCGAACATTGGTAGCGGCCATATTGTTGAAGCCACATCTGTGAGATTGATTGTTATTTATTCAGTTGTATTCAACAACACGTGCACACGATAACATTGTTACTTTACAGTCGTAGTAATCGTCCTACCGAGAGGACTACTCACAGTGTGGTCTATAAGTTTGAGACTACTGGTTCAGTAAACAAGGAAGCAACACCTGTCACGAATCCCAGGCAGTCGATTCCGAACTTTCGCAGACCACAACTTAACGTGACCTAGGTCTGCACCTGTACAAAATTCAACTGACTTAGGAACTGAAGGTAAATGCCCATAGACAACGACATGTGTCCGCTAATTGGGCACTGGAGCAGTTGGAGTCTGATCCTAATTTTCATCAAAAAATCATCTTCAGCGATGCGGCCTATTTCTGGATGAATGGTGCGTTAACGAACAAAATTGTCGAAATTGGGACGATACCAATCCACATGAGACCCAAGAGCAATACATCTCAAAAAAGTCACTCTTTGCTATGGATTTTGGGCTGGTGCCGTCGCCGGTCCATATTTCTTTCAGAGCGATGTTGGCCAGACCATCACCGTCACCGGCTAGCGCAATAGGGCGATGATTACCAACTTCTTTAAGCCTGAGTTAGATGATATGGACGCACGAGCGGTTTGAGGAGAGGGTCATCATATGTGGACACACGTTTGACTCCGGTGGACTATTTCTTGTGGGGGTTTTCTTAAGTCCCAGATTTATGGGAATAATCCACATACCATAGCGGCCCTCCAAACCAACATAACCCAAGCCATCGGTAAAATTTAGCTTGATTTATGCGGCAGTCATGGAAAGTTGGGCATCCTGGATGCGTGTCACCTAGCGAAGCTTATTACTGGAGATAGACGGAAGGTTTAAATTTAGCAAAGTTGCTAAATTTTGTGGTTCTTAGAATCCTGAAAAGAAAGTAGACCTAGACCGGGAAAATGTTATTTTCTTATTTCGCTTGTAGCACTTTTGTTTGGTTTTGTAGAAGAATAACTAAGGACACATTCTCAAGAGAGCTTTGACTCTTCTATCTAATGACGTACTTGAAAGTTTTATACGTCGTTTCCTTTTTGTTCAGATCATCATTAACTTTTTTGTTTCTTATGGGCGGCATATTGGATTTGGCACAGCTAGAAAGCTGATATTGGTTGCCTCAAACACGAATATGAAGAACAAAAAAGTGCGGATTATTTGCGTTCCACATTCTCATATTCTGCGAATTTACATAATCAGAAAGATGAAACCATGATTCATTAGTCAACATAACCTTTTCGATGCCTACATTATTAAAAAACAAACTGGCTAATAAATTCTTGACAAAATTCTTGTCATTTGGTTTGTCTACAGGTAGTATTTCATGCGCTGCTCGCAAACGATAAGGATGTAAATGTAAGTCATGCTTCAAAATGCGTCTGCAAGTGCCAGAAGAAGAATCTAGCGCTTTTTGTAAATGCCGCACAGAAACCTAAGGACGTTCCTCTACCAATTGCCTAACAGCTTCAATATTCCGTTTGTTTCTAATTCTAGATCTACCACTAATCTTTTTGCGATTTATGCTACCAGTTTCTTTAAGCAGTTGCACAAAACGGCGAAAAGCTGTGCAAAAATAATCGTAGGGTATATCTCTAAAGGACCTGAAGATATTCATTAAAAAAAACTCTTTTAAGCGATCAACGGATATTGCCTTTTTCAGCTACCTTTTGCCCAAACCTGGAATCAAAGCGGAACATTTTCAGTTTTAATTGTAGTTTTCTCTAGCATTTCTGCAAGACGTATTAGCCAAATGTAACTGCAAGAAATTGGTTTAGGTAGATTCAAAATTATTTCTTCTTAGAAAAAGTTACCCGTATATAATTTATTAAATTTATGAAAATCATCTAACCTGAATAATATTGTTGTAGTATACAACATCGACTTTGAATATCAAAGCACGTTTAAGAGAAGGCATTTCGTTAAATTAATCGTTAATGTCACATCGTTCCCTAATACGTAAATAGAATTAGTTCTTCGTTGAGGGAACGTAACTTTTATGACGATTTCTTTTCTGTTCTATTCTCCTGTTGATTTATTGCGCACTTACACAGCCCGTTGAAAAAAGACGCATTAAATGGAGTCTGCCATCAATCTAGCTGTCCATGCAACAGTTGAGGTAAGTTGTAATTAAATAGGTATAAAACGTTGGTGACAATCCTCCGTGCATGTACAGTCTGTTTCACAAGTAACGCTTGCAACATTAAGAGACTGTACAAGAAGACGTGAATAAAACAAACGGAAAGCATATTAGCTCGTTAGGTCTTTTTTCTTAGTTTTTTTACTGCTTGTTACGTTTGTAGTTCTTTGTTTTCAATTTCATTTCGTAAAAATATTATACGGACTAATGATTTTCTTGTCACGAAGACCTTCTAAAACGATTTCTTGTGGATTTTTTGCTGATCACATCCTACAGTTTTGAGTATTGACTTCTCCATTCAGAATGAAATGTGCCTTATCTGTCTATAAAAGACGAGATAACCATTCGGGTGCAATTTCCATCTGAGCCATTACTCGTAAAGAAAAATTGTACCTTGTAGCCAAATCTGCCACTTTCAATTCAAACAGGATTTTCAGTTGATAAATTTTTAGAATTTTGCATAAAATTTTCCAAACTGTTGGATGGCGCACTTGCAGACACTTGGTAATCGCATTTGCACTGCTGATTGCTAGTGGATTACCTTTGGTTATGGCTTGATTTTCATGAAAAATTGCGGAGGAGAGAGTCTGAAAAAAAAAGAATTACTGATTCTTTTTTAAAATAATTAAAAAAGAAAAATGAATAGAACTATCGATATAGCTGACAAATTTGATAAGTGTTTCGCAGACAAACGCACACAGGAGACCCATAAAACTCGTTTCGTCCCCCTTCAGTTTTCACGTTATGTCGTGATCTGCGACTGCAGCAATACCTCCAGTGTCAATGGTACCGGTGGTATCGGCTCGTACGGCACATTGTATCGTTTATACACACAAGAAGAAAACTTCTTACATGTTCTTTAGCAACTTATGAATTATTAATGCGTGCTCCAGCAAATGACACACACTCACACACATTCACACACACTGAACTGCTTATTTATTGGTCGGTAATGCGTCCTGATGAACCGTAATAGACACGTCGTAAGTCAGTACTGTACGGTGTCGGTGTCGAGCGATCGTCTGATGATGATGAAAAAGTGCAATCTCATCGCTTAACATCGTAACAGTAACCGTGAAAATAAAAAAAAAGGAACGAAAGAAAGAGGGCCCCGTATACGGCGCGTGAATTATTTTGTTTCGGGTCGCCCCTTGATGTCATATCATCGTTATGAAAATGTCTTCATTTGGAAAATTGATAATTCAATTATCGTGTGGAATATAATTGATTGAGTTCGTTCTGTCGTATTGTATTGCTGTCAATTACTGCTGGCATACGATTTTCTCTTTCGAATAATTGTTAGATGATAGGTTGTAACCCGACTCTTACCACTTTTGATTAATTTTTTGGCAGATTATATATTTAAGTAAAAGCGTACATTGGAGGAAATTCTGTGGAAAATTAATATTGGCACGAAGTTTGTTCCTTTAATTTGTCTCTTCATTTGTCAGTTGGCTTTTGAACCCATCTAGATCTGTGTGTTTCCGTCTGAAATACTGAAGGCGATTTTACAGCTTCAATCCCCACCACTTTACCCGTCTGCGTATCGGAGAAGTAATCTATTTTCTAATTTTGGCCCACCATATTTCCTTATTTACTTGATGATATTACATCTTCTGAGAGGCCTAGAAACTGTTTTTTACATCGAGAGGCGACTACTACCGTTTCAAGTTCAGCTGCTTATGGAAACTACAGGAAAGAGCCAAGATTTTCTCAGACTTCTTACGTTTATATTAAATCCAACATCACCACAATGTCATTCTTATGAATAAAGGGCCAAATTTATTAAATATGCCGATTTTCAGAATCGTAAAATTAGAAATATGGTATCCATCTTACTGGTTTTGTTTTGGGTAATGATAAAATTGAAACTGTTATTTTTTTCTTTATCAATGAGCGGGTAACCCCGTTAGGCCGTTCGGGCATAAGTCCTATTGTGCCCCATGACGTTCTAGGCCTCTTGACCCAATTGCACTCGTAGAAAGAATTGCATGAGTTGGTAGAGAGTTAGTTTTGCTAGTTTGGGTTCGTCTAGTCTCTAAAGTAGCTCCCCCTTCCCGCACTCCATGTTGGGTAATTGGTAAGGTACTTCTACACTGGGGAGATTTTGCTGAGCCTATATAATGCAAGTGTTTGTTCAGTGCAGACCTGGTACAATTACTCACTGAAAGTAATTAAAATCACAAATACCAAATACTGGTCAATTTCCAAATGATTTCAAATATCGATTACTTTTTGAACCATAATTATGAATTAGATTACCAAATACCCATTACCAATTACCAAATACTTTGACAAATCACGATTTTAAATCATTTAATAGATAATTAAAATACTTAAAAGTAATTCAAATACTAAAAAGTAATTCAAATCCTCAAAAGTAATTCAATTATCGCACTAATTCAATTACTCCAAAGTATTTAAATTACTGTAAAGTAATTCAAATATTGACAGTTAGACATGAAGATAAGCTTTATATTTGGGTTAGTATATTTGTTGTAATTTGATAACCTTACGGCATTTAATGATAGAGCCAATTCCTTTGACATTTACGTCTCCAAAACCACATGGATGATGTTTGAAGTGGCTACCGTTTTTTGTTTCTCTCCCAAGAGAAAAAAGAAAGTTTGTTTGCCCTTGATTTACAGAAGACCTATCCAGAAGGAATAGTCTTTATCATTGAGTGTCGGAATAAAGTTATCAATGAGAATGAGTTTAGATTAGGTCGTTATTGTGCAAATTATTTTAAAATATCAGTATACATTCACTGCTAACTTTATCTCATAGTTAAATATTTATAAATTGATGTACCGGCTAAATGCGGTAGTCTCTGCTATTAGGTAATAAAATGTTAAACACACAAATAATTATTAAATATTGGGTTTATTATAAACAAAAGTAATAATTGCGGAGTACAAAAGTATATCCCGATAATCACAATAGGATTACTACTCTTAACTTAACTAATCTTACAGAGGTTGTCCTTTAGTTAACTGAACGAAACATCAAATATTAAAGAAAAAAAAATTATGATTATGATCGTAAAAAAACGGAAGATAGTATTCTGCGACATCCCCGATTAACGGATTACTCTGAACAGCATAGTGCAAGCTTGTGACTATCAACCTATTTAAATTGTAGCTTGCAGTTTGCTTTAAGCACCACCAAATTTTCAAAATTGGAGTCACTAAGACAGCTTCTTCGCGGAGCATTTATTATTTCTGCGAAGGAAAATAATCTCTCCACGGGTGCTGATGATGGAAGGCAGATATTATACCGGTAAAATAATGATTTAATAGTTGGATATTTATTTAAACTTACTAACTGTTTATCCGGATCATTTAAATATTTGAGTACTTCTAACTCTATTCGTCTTTTAACATTAACAGTGTCGTTAGTTTCAGCACTGGATTTATAACCAAATTCTAAAAAAGTTTAATTCAATTACCTAAGAATAATTCGATTACTAAAAATGAATTAAATTATCAAAAAATAATTGAAATACTGTAAACAGTATTTAGATCCTGAGATAGCGTTAAAAACAAATCATAATTACAATTACTTTTCGAAAGTATTTGCAATCACAAATCACAATTAACATAATACAAAGTGATTTAAAATAAAGTAATTCGATTAACCAAAGTATTTAAATCGTAATCGAATTAGTAGGTATTTGAAATACTACCCAGGTCTGAGTTCAGTGTGTAATGTCCATCCAAGATGCTTGTAAGCATCCTTAGTTTGGGCATGCTGATAGAGTCAGCTTCCTGGAGACTGATTAGTACGGGTGAACACCAAAGATTTTGCAGCAGTCTCACGACAGAAGATCTCTTCCAATGGGAGCGATGTCCACGAGCTGAGTTCTGACGAAAGCTTTCATGCAACAATAGGGACTTACACATGTCGGTTTTGGTTCTGTGAAGGGTCGTTCATTACCTGTTCGTCAGCAAATTTACTTCAATTATCCTCCGAGTAGCTCGGCACCCACCTCAATGTGATGTTGTGATGTTTCACCAGTTGCATCAGCTTTCTATGGCATTTCTGTACC
>SMLS01058348.1:0-23004 GCA_004785975.1 Popillia japonica
AAAAAATTAGGGTACTTAATGTATACAAATTGTGCAGAAAAAAAATGTTGTTTAGAGTGTGTATAACCATTTTGAATGGCACTGTATTATATGGATTGCGCACAAGGTTATTGACATTGACAAAACGCAAACGCAGCGAAATTGCAGATGTTTGAACAGACTAATATACGTGCGCTATCCGATACACTTACAAATGTTAACCTACCTCAACGTCTAATATTGCAAAATAAAAATAACGAATAGATAATGCTCTGTTAAAATAAATACACATTTTTTCACATCGCCACATCAGATCCATCCGAACCGCTGAAGGGTGGAGGCATCATAATAAATGGTCAAAGTTTCCACCTCTCTCGTCAATACAAAGGTTTAATCGTCGTGTAAATGCTCTACGAATGCGCTTCATGTTGATGCTGTCTCTGATTGATTGTACGCTTACGTTGATGCGATTGATCAATTCATTTACGTCGTTAACTGGAGTTGCGTAAACCTAATTTTTTAAATGTCCCCACAGAAAGAAATCCAGCGGAGTTAGGTCCGGAGAGCGGGCCGGCCATGCTTCGGGTCCACGGCGGCCAATCCATCTTCCGGGAAACTGATTGTTCACGAAATTCCGCACTGCTTGGGTAAAATGCGCCGGTGCCCCGTCACATTGGAACCACATACGCTGGCGTACATCTAAAGGTACATTGTCGAGAAGCTGTGGTAAGCCCTCTCTCAAAAAGTGTAGCTACGCTTGACCATTTAAACGCTGCGGCAGTACAAAGGGTCCTACGATTTCATCGCCAATAATTCCAGCCCATACATTTACCGAGAATTGTCGCTGGTTATAGTGCCTGTGTATTGCATGCGGATTTTCCACCACCCATTGATGTGTATTGTCCATATTGAACATTCCATTTCGCGAAAAACCGGCTTCGTCGGTAAATAAAATATCGGCTAGAAAATTAGGATTGTCATGTTGCATATTTAAAAGTGATTGACAATACCTACGACGCCCATAGTGGATAATCTAGTGGATAATGTTAATGCTTGTACCTTTTGCACGTGGTAAGGATGGTATTGCTATTCGTTTAGAATTTTCCACACAATCGGCTGTGATAAACCTGTTTGACGCGCAATTTGACGAGTACTTGTGTCAGGAGATTCTTCAATCAAAGCCAGCACCTCTTCTTCGGCGTTCACTATGCGTCTGGATCTCTGACCATCTCCACCTCGTCCAAACTGAGGCTTTACACACTGCCAGTGTCTCGAACACGCTGCACAGCAGCTAAAATTGTTCGAGCATTTGGCTGATATCGTTGAGGAAAACGTTCTTAATAAGCACGTGCAGCAGCCTCCATATTTTGATTAAACTCTCCGTACATTAGAATCATATCTAGATATTCCTTTTTTTTTGAGTGAGGAAGAGGAAAAAAATCTTGCATAAGATTCGCGCACTTAGGTGGTGAGCGTGCGGGATATGTCAGATTCTTACTGACTAAAAACAACCTCTCCCCCCTGTCGTCTCAACCTTCACACTGGAACCGCTCTCGCATTACTTCAGTGTAAAGGTGGTCTCATTCTCTATCTGCTCTCTTTCTCTTTGGTTTCTATTATCTGCCTTATTGCGTCATAGGTGTTTTTCCAAGATGTTTCTGTCCCAGTGAGTCCATCCATCATGTTTTTGGCGTTAAAAACTTTCCCACTGCTTTGTTGGAAGGCGGCTCTTACTTCCTCCCACCTACTACATAGGAAGAGGGTATGCTCTATGTCATCTGTATTTTCGCAATATGTGCATACATTTGAGTCTGCTCTCCGTCGTCAACTTCTCCTTGTTTTTTGTGCAACCATCTTTGTATGTTGGGAATCAGTTTCCAGGTCCAGCGCCCATATCTCCCGGAGTCCCACTTTTGTTGCCACTTTGCTATAAGGTGTTCTCTTGCGGTATTCCTCGCCCTTCCGTTGTATACTTCTACCCGCTCCTTCACTTGCAGTTCGATAGGCGGAATTCCGGCTATAACTGCCACTCCCTCGGCCGATGTTCTACATGCACTACAGACGCGGATGTTCACTTTCCGTTGCACTCGCGAAAGTCTTTGGACTAATCTCTTGCTATCGACAGCGGTATGCCAGGCTGGAGCACCGTATAGTAGCTGGGAATGCACCACACTAGCTAAGATCCTCCTTTTATCTAGATATTCCTGGTTCGTATACCGATGAGCCATTTTCATAAAAAAAAGTATATTAAAAATTTCCCCGACAAATTAATAATTTTACGCACGCCCTTAGCTGGTTGAATTTATACTAACTTAGGCTCTTTTCTCTTTGCATTACGGACGTTGAGGTAGGCTTAGGACACCCATTTATAATTGTATCGGGCAGCGCTCGTATATTAGTGCGTTCATTCAAACATCGACTATTTCGCTGCGTCTGCATTTCGTCTATATCACTAGCCTTGTGTGCAATCCATATAATACAGTGTTATATCAAAACGGTTATACACACTCTAAACAAAAATTACTTTCTGCACAATTTGTATACATAAAGTACCCTAATTTTTTGATATGTTGTTTACATCCTTATGGGCTACTCGGACTCCATTGCTCCTTAAGAAGTTCGTTATCCCCCGGAATATTATTCTGGTCTTAATACGAATTATATGAGGAAATTTAGATTGACGAATTTCTTCGTCTCTTTATGGCCATAGTATGCAGCATTATACATAAAAATAACAGCATCGAATGCTAGCACTGGTAATCTTTCATTAAACACTTCCGCATTCATTTATTCGTGATAATCGGTTTTTTTAACATCGATAATAAATATGCCATTATACACCTAACTAGCTTGAGATTCTACATGCAAAATAAAGAGATGTCATCCTTTTCTTTTAGGATTACGTAAACGTGTTGCTAATCCCTGATTATTCTAAATGCTTGTCGTCGACCTTTTATATTGGTATCTATCCGACTCTTTTGACTATAATATGTAATTGTAAGTAAAACATCGCAAACGTTGATTCTAATGCTTATAATAAATACACGAAAATGTACGTTTTGTGTGATTTTGATCGTGTTTAGGCAAAGACGAAATTGTTGGTAAAATATTCAGTAACCAAATATTTCGTTGTATCTTTTGGCTTGAAATAAATGAAAGTCAATGTTTCCACTACTTACCCTCATTGATAAACTGATGCGTAAGACAAGCATATAAGTAAATTTAAACAATCAATGTAAGCGCAGATTTAATTTTTCTGGTTCAATTAGCTTCATTGTGTGCTTACAAATAATTAACTTGAATAGAGCATGTCTTAGACAACTTGTTTACTGATCCTTAGAAGAGAAAGGAGGCCGCATAAATTAAATGGGGAGTTGCCTCTTGAGGATGCAAAGCTTCCCATTGCTATTAACATAATTGAGATCACAATATACTGCGTTAAACAAATGTATTGATTTATTAGAATATCTTTAATGTAGTTACTTGCATTTTCTTTTCGCATTTAATTAAATGCAATATTCAATGAAAGTATTTATAATCGAATTAGACTTTCAATTTTGCAGAGAAACACCTGTATGCTTTAAGGAATTTTTAAATTCTGCTGTATAGCATTAAAATTTAGCATTTCTATCTTCAAGAACATATTTAGTTAAAACTAATAATCATAACAATAATGTAAACAGCGACTACAAGAGAACAAAACAACGACTACAAGAAAAATGTATGTATAACCAAAATCAATTTTATCATCATTTCAAGAAAGTTTCCGAAATGAGAGTCATTCACTTCTTAACAATATTCAAATCTATGATCAAATTCTACAATGACATCATTGAGAGGCGCCACCATATCAGTTCCAGATATACTAGTATTTAAAACAGCATGCTTCGGAAGATATACCACTTTTAAGTATCCTAGAGTCATTCAGAAGTTGAAGCAAGCTGTGAACGTAGTAGATGGGAAAATGTATGCAACTTAACTTATTTTGAAAACATTGAAATAAATATCTGGCGTATACATCATAAAACGGTGTGCAAATTTTAAGTTGATTATTATTGACTATTAATTTTAAAACTAAAATATTATTTATAGGAGTATTTGATTCACATTTGTTATAGGGCAGCAAGTACCTTATGCGCCAACTTTCCACATCATAGCAGCTTACGAAATAACCTCAAAGCTAGCTTGGCACTGAATGAAAAACCGAAGAACTCTGGCAACACACAATAAAGATATTTTGGTGTGGGTGCCGGCGGGCATACCACGCAATGCAGTAGCAAACAAGCTGACAAGAAGAAACACTGCAACAAAATTATACTACTTAGTGATTTCGGCAAAAAAATATAAGAAATTCAATAACCTGGCAACGTCGCATTTTAAAGCAAAATTATTTTAGGTGTGAACGAAGCATCTGAAAGTACACTCATTTCAACAGAAAAAAGTAGGTCATTCAATTTAAAAAGAAGTGATAATTATGTGGTACGCTTTTTAGCGACACCCTGTATAAGTCAAATTAATTTTAAAATGTGCTCCTTTTATCCTAATTAACATACCTTCAATCAAAGTTTCTATTGATTTAACGATACAGCTACAATCAAAGACCGGAGTCTTAAATGGACACCCTGTATATTTGTCACTTCATTGCATAATCTGCAGATAGGTTTATCTTTAAAGATTCCAATTCTCTGCAGATATTCTCTTAGACAGCCGTGTCGTGTTAGCAGACTCGTCACTGTTCTGCACCGTTCTCGGTTAAAAGCGAGCACATCCGCTGCTAATTGCTGGGATGGATGCCTCATCATTCGTTTGCTGTGTGACTGCCTTTCAACGTTTTTCCAGTGTACCTGGTGTGCTTTTGTAATCTAGTCAGCTACTACACCATGTATTGGAGTCTTAGATATTACCAGATCGGGTTCTGACCAAGTAAATTTTGTTGCAGTGGTTGTTGCTGTCAGCTTGTTTGCTACTATGCTATGGGTGGAGAAACTACTCTGTATTTTATACATGTTACATATTATGTGTTAAATATATTGCAAAATTTGCCCTGGTTAATGAAGATATTGCATATATTTTTGGAAGAATTGCAAAAAAAATAACCCATCATTGCTGCTATATCAGTAAGAATGATTTAGTTACAGGCGGAATAACAGGGTACGTGTTACATGCGTTGATACAGTATTGTAGGAAATTTACAATGTAGACTTTTAGCATGTATTCGTTAAGTCTCGCTTCACAAGTCGAGCAAAGGCTTTTAAGACCGTTGTTTACTGCACCAAGGTTCGTTTATTTAGAAAAAGCAATGCACATACATTGTATGTAGATATACTTTATACGTACATACATATCAATTGCCCAGTTCTTTTTTACTTCTATTTGAAAGCAATTTTACTGCCGTGGAACTAAAAGCTTTATTGCTGTCGCATAAATAATAATAAGTGTTAATACCAAAATATATGCAGGAAGAGACAGATGATTATGAATCTGTACATATGTAATATACTTTATTTGTATCTAATATGGATATTGTGCGCATATAGGTGTTCTAATTACGAGATACTGAGGACGTAATTTTTGTCTTCATAGCCTGTAGCTGCATAATTGCAAAACTTGATGCACTTAATGTTACAACTTTAATGCAATTATCGTAAGTGTGGCCGCTTCTGTTATCAAACTTTCTAAACGACGTAATAACTATGTCATCGTTCATAATGAGACGTTGGAGCAAGCAGAATATGTATTGTGTTAGTATTGGACTATTTCATGTAGTTCTGCTATAATTGAATGTTCTGTATCTTACTGTTTTCAATAAAGTTTAATGTTTTAATTGTGGATATGCTTAGAACATCAGACACATAAAGTTCTACACTTACTGATGTTAATGTGTTTATCTTTAAAACAGCAACTACCCGCTCCGTTTGCAGTATTGCCAATGGTTTTTAAGAAAAATTGCAAACAAACCCCATTTTGCTGCCACTCTAACAACGAACATACAAAAGTATGTCTATAGCATAGTTAATTTAACTTATATTCCGACACCTACCCCTATTGAGCTTACGAAGATAAAATCTATTGAACTTCTAACAACTCCCTAATTTAAACTTGAAAACGATATGTCAAAAATATAGCAGAGGTCAAGAAGTCAAGTCTGCTAGTAAAGAAAGATTACACACTTATACAGAAGTATTTATAAGGTAAAATTACTTTCTATCGTGAATATTTTCTTTGCAGATTTACAAATCAATTTAGTTAAGAAAATTTTAAATTTTAAAACATATATAATAAATATATTCTAAGTGAAAAAGTTAAGTTTGCTGAAAGATAGATATCCAAAACTCTAGTCTACAATTTCAATTAAAATCAATTCTTAATACAGAGAATAGAAGCTGCTTTGTGTTTTATTTATTTACTTTGGGTGTTCAAATCTACATATTTTATTCTATATATAATCGAAAATATATTTATATGCTTAGAAATGGGTATTCTATTCCAATATCTCATCCGCATAAAAAAGCTCATCTGTAAACACTTGCAATTTTTGTTCTTCTGTTTTTCTGAATTTATGATAGGTCATAAAAATGATGTATCCGTAAGAGGTATAGTCAAATCTTTGAGGTTTATTTTTGTCTGTTATAATGGTAAAAAATAGACTGTCCACCTTACGGTTAAAACTGAGTAATAATTGATCCATCATAGTGCTTTCTACAAATACAAGCTGAATAGTCCGGTCTAGTCTTAAAATAGTGTACCTACTTATGATTTTGTCTTTATTTTCTGATGCAAATCTGCAAAAGGCTTATTTGGGTTTTCTTTTTTTTTGGTACGCAGGCAGGTGTGGTGTGCTTTGAAGCTCCTTTACTAGTGAAGACAACATTTATAGCTCTAACTGTGTAAATTGTATATGTAAATGAGTTTCTATAGTTTTATTACATTCCCTCTCATAAATAAAGTGGTGATGTGGATGGTGCTTCAACATATCAACTGATCGAGCGAGACTGGTCGCAAGAGGTACTATATCTTCTATTCTATATCTATCTATTACTGTTCATATTTACTGTGCTGCTGAACGATTGAATTTGGAACAGTAATTTTAAATATTTTGTAATGCTAAATTTTGCTTCTTTATGGAACTTAGTTTCTAACGTTACCATATACGTTCACTAAACGCAAAAAATATCTGCGACAGAAACATAATTTGTTGGAAAAAACATGATGGCAAAATGTAATGTAGTATACATATACACATACCTGTTAGATCTTCACCTGACGATTTCGAGAAGTTGGTGGAGTGCTTTGGGTCTGTCACTGGGTTTGGGAGATTCTCATATTCCCAACTATGTTTCAGTAGTTTGTAAATTGTCATGATGAGCAACTATAATAATCCAGTAAATTAGTGGTACAACTTTTTATTGTAATATAACATATGCTCTGCTTGTAGAAGCAGGGACAGCTTTTATTTACTTATGGAACTATTAAAACTAAAAAATAAATTATCTAGATGTTAGCAGAAATTGTTTTTCGGATCTTGTCGCGTAACTATCATAGCTGATAGCAGAATCTGCTGAAGCTGATAGCACCATCAGCGATACATCAAGACAAAGAATAGTTACGCCACAAGATCCGAAAAACAATTTCTATTATGGATTACGGTCGTGAAAGCCTACACTCAACTAATTAGATGTTAATTTACTTTTTAACGTCTTTATAGCAGGCTTACATTGTAATGGCTGGTCGAATGGTTATCAAATATGAAACGATTTTAAAGAATTGCACTGCAGTTCTTGCTAAGCCGCTGTGTTTCCAAAATATTAGGTAACAATGGTCAGGTTAGCGTAAATACGGACCTTTTCCAAAACTTTCGACCGCACTCATCATACCGTTATAGTAATTGGAAATTTTTGGGCTTAGTAAGACACCGGTCGCCTAATATTGATCTATGTAACTCATCGCAAATTTTATGTCTCACGTAACAAAATTTAATTAGATTAATTTTATTAGATCAGAAGTTCAGTACGATTCCAATTTGAGATTATTAAGTGCGAAATTTTGCAAACATTTCGTCTGTCGATAAGTTTCTGGGTTTTGTTTTATGTAAGCAGAAGATTACTTCCAAAAAGAGCACTCTTCTCTTTGGCATGTTTTAAATTGGAATACGCAGCTTTGTTGTAGCACTTATGCTACAGGGTGCATAATAAGTTGATCAAAAACGTGCACTCTTTGTTGAATAAAATCCTTGCAAACAAATTGGCTGAGCTTTTCTCCTGGCTACATTATTGCTTTTAGTGCTCCAATTTGTAGTGCAACTTTGGCAATATTGATTTTTAACTCTAATTCGAATGCATTTATACTTTATTTTTGCTATTGTAGTTTAGGTTAAGCTTTCATTCAAATTTCCATTTAATAATTTTTATATATGTACATACATATATGGGTTTTCAATTTTAATAGAATATTTACTATTGTCGTGTCATTATTTTTTCTTTACATGGTTTCAATGCGATTGGAAAATAAACATACTAGTATATTATTATTATAATAACACTGTATGTTGGCAAGTGATTGGATTCTTCTTCTAGAAAGCTTTAGAGTACAGACAAATATGTATAATTGTAAAAAGCACAAACAAATGGCTGTGTTTTACGACGACATATTCTTTGTGTCTAATTTTTGCTGCCATAAATAAATTCTATAACAAAAGATAAGGTATAATTTTTATAGTGTAGTAAGAGTGGATTGCCAGAAATATCCCTATTTGTATTTATACACTAAATATGTTGAACTTGCGGAGTTAATATTTTATTTGTTAGATTTAAGACATTGAACTGATAGTAGCTAGAAAATGTGAAAAAAATATATGAAAAAAAATTTGAATAATTCTTCTCCTGCTGTGCCAAAACCACAAGTAAGTTAATTTCAACCTTCTATTATATTCGAGTAAGAAAATCAAATATCGTTGGCTAACGCTACTTAAAAACTCGTCAGCGTATATTCATACGTATATATAACTAAATTATGTAATAAGGTCCCAAGTGGTACCAGCATCTTGTAAAAGGTTTACAAGAGAAATTAAAAACTAATTTAGTCTGGGGAGTATCACTTTACTGAAAGCTAGAGAATGACAAACAGCTTTCCATGAACTTTAAAATTGGAATTCAGAACAATACAGCTGGCTTTAATAGAATGCAAGAGCTCATATTCTATTCTGTCGTTTTGGATTGACAAAACATGGGCACTGACTGGGAATAACAGACTACAGAATTGAATTGGAATTTTTTATATTATATAGCTATTTTACTATTGTTGTAACGAAAATATAGTTATCAATACTATTCGAATTTTCTTAGTCTACTCCTCTAGTATATAATATTCAAATCTAAATTCGTTAGTGTTAGCTACAAACGCCGTTTTCAGTGCATGCATTCATACATATGTAAGCAAAACATGAACAGTTTTATAACTAGGAACGACCTACTTAATTAATTTTCTTAAACAAGACTTAAGACAAAGGCTTCACAATCGCAAAGATGATAACAGACTTTTCTCAGTAGTTACCAAGTAGATTTAAGTAGACTCTGTGCGCTTTGATATCTAATTTTAAGACATAATGAAAAAGCGAAGGAAGCGAAGAAAGACATGATTTTCATCAAAGACCCTTTATTGTTTTACCATGTTAAAGATGAGCCTTTGTTATGTTGTAAATTTGAAATATAGGTACTATATATTTGTGTTTTGCCTACAAAGGTATTAGAGAGGTGTAATTAAATTTCATACATAATGAGAGTAATAATGAGCAATATCCATCATATCACCAAGCTCATCTAATGTGCAAAACATGCCTTGACAGATTTAAATTCCATAGTAAATATTTAGAGTTCTTAATTATTTTACAATGATATTATTCTAGTATTATTGCGTCTAAATACGAAAGCTATTTTTTTTCAATCTCCGATGGGCTATAAAGATAAGAGGGGTGGATATACAAAAAAGCTTTTATTACCAAAAGTAATGTGCAGTTTGGCAAATCTCGATTGAAACAGCGCCCACAAATGAGTTTGGTCAAGCCGGGGTCAATAGGGGATGCGCGTATATTTTATTATTCATTAGTTATATATTTTTTAGATAGCATTATAATAATAAATGAATATTTGAAAAATCATTTTTGCAAAAAATGTATAGTTTAAGAAATATTAATAATCAATTTTCATTAATTATTCAAAATTCATGACTCATTTTAAAACGCATCGCTATTGGTCAACGCATTTGTGACGTACAAATACAGTAAACTGCTTTGCTTGTATGCATTTGCTATACTGTTAATACTGTTTTAATCCGCGTTATTTGTATATTTATACAAATTATATCGTACTGTAAGTAGCGGGTTTTACAATAAACGATTTCTGAAAAATGGTTGATATTGGATTCATGAAAGCTCAATCAGATAATTTACCAAATGTTGATGTCTTTGTGATTGCCAAAAATTTCCAAGTTAATCCTTGTTTTACGTCTAGGGAAAGGGGTATTAAAGCATAAAGGTAAAATCAATTGTATATTAATAATAAACATTAAATATTATTGAAATGTACATATAAACAGGTGTAAGTAGTTATTTGGTAGTTATATAGAAGTAGTTTCCAAGGAAATTTAGATGTAGGTTGTTGAATAATACATGTTTTATAATTTAATAAATATATTTAAGGTAAAGTGTGTCATTATTATTAACCCTCCATTAGTCACCTATAAAAATATCAAAAATTAGCTTTAGGACTTACATCGAAGTGATCTTCACAACAATAAAGGGATGATGTTGCAGACACTTTCTTAGGGTCACGTCTTACAGCCCTTAGCCACAGCTTCCTTTCTTTTGGCTATTTAGGAACACTTATAAACACTTTTTGTGGTGTTTTTATGAATGTATTTGTACATATCGGTACAATACACCAAAAAATAAGGCCTTTTAACGTCCAATTTCCAATAATTTGCCGTATTTACACTTACTCAGCTGGATTTCTGTATAAGATAAATAAGCGCATCTAACGGTTTACAAGCTTATGACGCCACAGCGTCGGCCATATTTAAAACTTCGTTTTAGCGCCAACTCTGAAAGTATATTTTTTATTATTTTTTTGTTGTTGTAAAAATAACTTTTATTTGAAAACGAATGTATACACGTATTATTATGTTACTTAATCTCTTCAAAAAAAATATTAAAAAAAATGCGATTGTTCCCCATTGGCGTAATTAGACAAAGAAGGAATTAAATGAAATCGTGAAACACCTGCCGTCTTGTGCACGTTATTCTGCAGTGTTCTGTGATTCGCACGTTCGATGACGTAGGCCTCGCGAATTACAGGTAGGTATAGTGGCAAGGAGGAGAACGAACTCCATACCTACGTATAATAATAGTGCCGGTCAAAATATCTGGAACATCGAGTCCGTAATCGTTGCAAAGTTTCACAATAATGAATCTGCATTAATCGTTGTTCTAGGGTGCATAAACTCCACAAGCAACACACCTTTTTGGTCCCAAAAAAACAGTTGTCATAACTCTTGAATTTTGTGGGTGTCTTTGGAGAATAAGTGTGCTTCCATTGTTGTGATTGTCGTTTCCTTTCGGCCGTACCATATTGAATCCATGTCGCATCACCTGTAGCAATGGATTTAAAAAAATCTTCCTGAACAGTATTCAGTAGTCAAACAACTACAACACCGCAACCATTTGGCGAGTTTTGTGGTTGTCAGTTAACTTTAGAACTTTTCTGTAGCGCAACTGTTCAGTAACGATAGAGTACAGAGAATATCTTGAAATTTCCAGAAATTTCATCGATAATTCACTTATAGTAAACATTCGATTTTCCTTGACCGCCTGGTCAACTCGTTGAACAATGTCGTCTGTAGCGACAGACGTGCGTCCTTGACTCCCTTCATTATGCACATCAGTTCGGCCATCTTTAAACTTTCGACAACATTCACGAACAACACTTTATTCATAAAGCTGTCTCCGTGTTAGACTCGCCAGTCACAGAGCGTGTGGAGGGGGATATGCGCAGTCGCCTAATACACACACCAACCACTTGCCAAATGCCTGGGCATCATACTGTGCGATCGTACCTAGGTTGAAAAAAATAGCCCTCGTATGTACCGGCTATTCGTCCGAGAAACTTGCGGCAAAAAATATATTACTAAAGCGGTCAAAAGAAGATTATAGAAAATATCAGATTTTCAAGATGGTCGCAAGGGGGCGTAATCTCCATCTTAAACTTTTAGAGCATTTTTCACTGAAATCCACACAGTAAATGTTATCAAAAAATGTGTGCCTTTTAAAGCTAAGCTTTACTCGAGCAATTTTTGTTTTACAACTTTTTGACGTATCTATTAAAATAAAGTGGTGGGGCGTAATTCTATATTTTTTTAAATATACAGGTGTAATTCGTAAACGACTGAACGATATTTAACGAATTTAGTCCCTTTGGAAAAAGCATTTACTGTTCCATGAAACGCAGCTTACCAATGATATGTCTAATTCTTAGTGATGCCGTTAGAGCGCGCTTTCTCATATAATAACAGAAAATTGCAAAATTCTCAAAAAAATTAAAGGCAATAATATGACTTTTTTTCCTAGAAATGTACCTAGTGATATGATACTTAAATAGGTTAGTGGAAACGGTATGGCGATATCTTATTCGTAGCTTGAAATGTCGAAGAAAGAATATTTAGTAATCATATAATCTAAAAAAACAAATGCTTTACACCGGTATTTATTGTTGTTTATTTGTCCTTTTCAAGATTCATTGATAAAATTTAATAATTTAAAAAATTTTAAATAATAAAAGTATTTTTAGTTCAAAAAATTAAAAAAAATGTGCTAACCCTCTTCAGCGTCTTAATCGTCCTACTAACTATTGACTAGATATTTAAATCAAACTTATTCAGACCGATTGATTGGACGATGTAGGCTTATTGCGTGGCAATTTAATATTTAAGATGAGGTGGTGAAAACAATTGTTACTTTCTTTTGTCATTGCGTATTGAATAATCAAATATATTAATTTTAACGGTATTTATTTAAATAGTTACCTAGTTATACGCGGTAATCTTAAATTATTGTTATTTTCAACTTCTCGAACCAGATTTGGGAACAAAAGAAATTGTTTTGAACATTACTCCATACAACATAAAGTTTGAGTGTTTTGTTCCAGGCCGAGGGTACTTTTTTAATAAAGAGGGTAGAAAATTTAAAGTATTTAAGCGTAAATTTCAGCACGGAAGGTGAACGCATATATATTATACTGTAACTAAAAAATATATTTGGTTACTGTTCTTGTAGCAATTTGTCATCCTTCCGTCTAACCCACATTCCAGTTTATCGCTGTAACATGATAGAATTAAAAAATTAAAAGTTATATACTTGGGTAGAGTGTTTTTAATATAAAAGATTGAAAAATTTAAAGTTTGGTAGAACGAAAATAATATTATATTTTTTCATTAATTTGATATTTTTCGATGCATGCAAAATAATAATCAAATGTACCTATGATATTTTCTGACTTAAATAATTTGAGAACTTCAGCAAGTTACTAGCAACTTATGTTGCATTTCCATTAACTTTTGTAATACTGGAACTTTACACTATACAAGTTTCATCAGATAATTAGAAATATATGAAATGGAAAAATAAGCTTCGTAATTGCATTATTCATCTTGATGCTGTTACTTACAGCTATTACGCTGTGCAAGATGGTCAAGTTTCACGTTTGTCAAAGAAGTTGTTCTATGCTAAGCTGAGGTGTTTTGTAATAAATAAATTAAATTAATTGCTACAAACTTTACAATGGCAAAGCTATCTTTTATGAGAAAATTGATTTAAAACCTAGGGAATATATATAGATACGAGCTTTTATCCTAACGCGACCTAGTTTCTGAGAAAATTAACGTTGTTGTTGTTAGTATACTAAATTATTCATTCATTCTCTAAAACCAATACTAACGATGGATCGTATCACATGGCGGACAGCGAGTAAGCACGGCCTGCGTTGTACCCGCGTACCACCCGCCTCGTTTATACGAAAGCAAAAAAAATTAACAAATAGAAAACTGAAAATAAGTCTTAATTAAATAAATAAAGCAGCAAAATAGCAAAAAATAAATGTGATTTTAATGAAATACAAATAAAAAATAATTCTGGACAATAAACATGAGGTTCCTAAACATTATTTAAGCCTCAAATAAAAGGTTCAAATATGCCTCCTCCTTGCTAAGCAATATCCCAATCTATGGTGAAAATTCAGCCTGACATTCTCTAATATTTGTCGGCTAATATTGTTAGAAATATGAACAATTTTAAATAAGATTTCAGGCTTTCACGGCCGGTCATCATAGTCGCAGCTATTTCCGGGTTATGCCGTGTCGGTTCATGGTTTACACCTGACGTTTCGCGGACAGCTGTGGTCCGCATTCTCAAAGGAACTGTAGAACGGGCACGGAAGGTATGCAGCCCAGAACAATTGGAAGGTGAATTTGATCACCTAAAAGAAGCATTGCGATGTTACGGATACTACGACAAGACCATTAGCCGTGCAATCGAAAAACAATCTAGGCGAAATGAAATGAATGTTGCAGCGGAGGAAATATTGGGCATAGCGTACTTACCATACATAAACAACACGACTGACAAAATAGAACGCGTACTCAAATGGTATAACATCCGCACGGTCTTCATGCCAACTCGAAAGGTCTCCAGTTTACTCCGACAAGTCAAGGGGCGAAGAGACCCATTATCAACACCAGGTGTCTACAGCATACCCTCTTCGTGCGACAAGGTCTACATCGGCACTACAGGACGATCGATTGCTACCAGAAGGAAGGAACATGAAAGGTATGTACGTCTGAAACAGTACGACGAATCAGCTATTGCCGAACACATCCGTTCACATCCGGTTCACAAGATCAGATTCGAGGACACGAAGGTTTTGGTACCAACGAAGAATTACTACAGTCACATGAATAGGGAAGCTATCGAGATCTTCAAAAACCCAAACAATATTAACAGGGAAGACGGACTTATTTTGAATAGAGTTTGGAAAACCGCAATACGAACAACTACGCACGACATTGGCTCACCACGTGAACCAATACAAACGCACGCAGAGCGGCTACGGGCACGTCATTGGCGCACCACGCACCCCAATAGAGAAGCGAGTAGAGCAGTGAAGGGGATAAGGGTATATAAGGAGCGAACAAACGCAGGGAGCACAGTTCCTTTGAGAATGCGGAACACACCTGTCCGCGAAACGTCAGGTGTAAACCATGAACCGACACGGCATAACCCGGAAATAGCTACGACTATGAACAATTTTATTTCGTAACTGCTCTAAATTGACAGCTCTTACCAATCTATGGCAATTGCAGCTACCGGTATGTTCTTTCTGAGTTTAATTTTCTGTAGTTTCCCAAATTCCGCCACAAATGCGGAAAGATAATATCTTCAGTCGCTCTACAGCCGTAGGCGTAATAAAAACTCATGGGCAGCCGATACCCTCTGTAATTAGCCCAAGCTGTTGGGAGATGTAAAGGCGTGAATTATTAATATTATTATTATTAGATTGTTTCTTTTAAATAATCCAAATGAAAGAAATCAGGACGGGAGGAGGAATTAATCGTGTGAACGTGGTAATCATTTAATGTTGTCTGAATAAGTTCCAATGCATCGAATATGGAGTTGTTCAGTTAAATAATTTCGGATAACCAGTACATTATCAGCAGCACAAGCATATTGCTGGAAGTAAATGTTCTGCATATCTATGTCAGGAAGTTGCTGCAGAGTTGGAACAATGTGGGTGCTGAGTAATTCTGAGCGTAGCGGACTAACGGACTTGGTGCGCAATGGTGGCCGCTTCATTATATTCCTAACTTACCTTGTATATTAGATTATGCAACATGTTTTGGTTAGCTACCTTATTTGTTTCATAAATATTCTCGGCTTGCCTTGTTGAATATCCATAAGGAATTTAGTAACCACATTGTTACTACATTCCATATGGATATTAATACTATACACTCACTGTATTTGCTAGATTCAGCATAACACTTACCGTTATTACCGTTCGAATATTTTTAGCAGAATTTGAGCATAAAAAAATTATTATAGCATTTAATATTAGCTTTTCGATTTACATAACTCTCATGCATATACATACATATATGTACATCCATTTTCCTTTTTATTAAAAATATGAATAAAGATTAATTTAACGTGTCAACGTCGACTTAACTAGATTGTAATTACATCATACTGAATATTCAAACAAAATAGATTTTATATTTGACACGTTATTAGATTGTGTTCCACAACAGAGGCTTTGCGTGCCTACTAATGCTAAAATCAATGAGCGAGTCATGTAAATCGTGATTTAATCTGAGTTTACAACCTACGGAACAAAATCGGATATGTAGACGCTCTTTTTCTGCTATGGATGTGCATTAAAATTATTTGGTGTTAGTATTAAGGGCAACTACTTTTATATTAAAAATAATATTTGGTATAACAAAAACTTCGTCAACATTTGGTCTCTTTATTGATAAAAGCTCTTTGGGTTTAAAATGTGATAATTTTAACTAGCAGGAAAGAGGTTTCTACACATATTATAATATTTATTTTGTACAATCAAGTTGTATATTCCTTACAGTTTTTTAGAGATTAGTTAAAAAGGTGGTTACACTACCCATCTTAAAAGTAGATTGCGCAAGGGGAATACATGTCTTTGCGGGCCACCTCCATACAGTGCCGAAAGCAATCAGTTTCTCGTAATGCAGATTTTTCTATATACAATAAGGTGTGTATTGCGACTGCATTAATTCAAACAGCTAATTAAGTGATGGCTATGCGATAGACAATTGACTTCTATACCCGCAAATAAGCAATGGAATTTGGATTCAACCCTTGCCTCGTTTCACATTTTGCACTCAAGATATATCTCTAGACAACTAGAAGAATACACTGGACAAACGTGTGTGAAGAACAATGTGAAGAATTCTGTGCATCTTGTAGAGATACTTCAGCAGCATAACATATCTGAGAGTAACATCTTAGTCAGCTTCCATGTAGTCTTTCTTCACGAACGTACCAATAAATGAAACCATAAAAATCATCAAGCAATTAGCTCCTGCAGAACTACAAGGAGATACCGAACTTACAAGGACGTTGCTTGACGTACTTTCTATGGAATGGGACCATTTATCAACAAAAGAGTGGTGTAGTAATGGGGTAACCATTACTATCGATGATAGCTAACATCTATAAGGAAGGCTTGGAACAGGAAGCTATGGAACCCTGTACAGTGAAACCACATAGATACATATGCCGATGACATGTTTGCTACATATCCGCACTTATAAAATATGCCCCTAAGAAGAGCAAAGGATAGCAGCGCCAAGAAACAGAATTCATTTGAGGCGCAACACATACACAGAGCGTTACGAAAAACAGTTGTTTTTCGCAATGCTACGAAGACGGAAAGAATAGATGAACGAGAATACAGATCAAGAAGAACCAAACGATATGTGCATCTAAGTAGTCTACATCATTCATATAACCAATCGATTAAAGAAAAAATTGAAGACCAAAAATGTTCGGTGTACGGTGTTACTCCCGCCAAACAAAGATCAGCAGTATCCAATGCAGAATCAGAGAACATCGACGAGATACCGAATGTGGATACACTGAAAGATCATCATATTAATTACGAGATCGTAAAATTCCTAGCCTCAACTACGCAGTATAATCAGAGATTAGTACGAGAGCCACTGAAAATTATGAAAAGCAGGAGTAACTTTAACTGGGATGATAGGTACAAACTGAGTAACACAGGAAGAATAATTTTACGAGATCGTCGGAGTAACCACAATACCGAAACGGATACAGCTCAACGAACTGTAATGGTTACGATTTAGCGAAGCGAAGAAGATATTATGAAGTTATATAACGAGAAACCAAAGACAATAACATTCGTCTTTAGAAAACTCCTGAAGAAGCTGACATTCTGTTCAGGGAAAAGACAAGTGAAAACTTGGTAGTGAAAATGTACATTCAACTATTAAGGAATAATGTGTCTGATATTCTATTTAAAATAATAAAGTTGATATGTTACATATATTATATTTTGAGTAAACTGAATAATCATACCTATTTTAAGTTATATTTATATACAAAAATAAGTTTTCTTTGCCTTGCACTAGAAAAGTGATAAAAAAATATTGTGCTCCCTTTTGCTATTGTAAGTTTTAAAAAATAGAAAAATCAAATTCTTTTTTTGTTAAAAATATGTACATATTTGAGAATGATGATTTTCTCTAAATCTATACTACTGCATAATGGTCTGTGGCTTGTAAATTGTTTGAAGATTTTATGTTCTGGGTTTGAGTGGTATATTTGCTTTATACTTAATGTTCTTAATAGTCAGAATGTAACGTTAATTCAGAACGAGTATAAGTGGTTTACGTACTTCATGCTAAAAGTTAAAGTAAAGCGTAAGTAGACGGCGATAAAAAGAAACTTATAACATTCAAAGAAAAACAATATACGAAAGCAATGTAAAATACCGACGCTGACTTGAGACTGCAGTCGTATTAAATTGCCTGAATAAGCAGGCGTGTATTTAGCATTTCCATTTCACGCTAAAGTAACCGCATTAAAATGCATAAAGTTACAACCAACACATCTATAGGAAGCACACAATAATTTACAAGACGAAGTGTTTACCAGCATCCACTGATTAAGTAAATTTCTACTCTTATTCGCCAACTGGATCTTGCGGTTCCTTTCGTATTCGTATTGTTAATTTTACTTACATTATTTTTCCGGACGTTTCAGAAAAACTTTTAAGACAAAGCACTGAGTTATAATAGATTTCGGAGTACAAAGAGCCGCAGTAATAAGCGGGTTGAAGTTTTTTTTTAGTACAAATGATTGCTGTGTCACAGCTATATTATAAAATGTGAATAGTAATTAGTTGAATTTTAACACTGATCGGTGAACAAAACTGGTTCAGCGGAATCATGTTCTATTTAAAAAATTTGAAACAAGATTTGTGATCATGATAATCCCTTTTCCCTGTTGAACACGATATTTTTATGTTCAGTACGTTTAAAGAGAACATAACCTCACTTTTGCGTCTGCGTTATATCAGTATCATGTGTAAAGAAATATCGTTCATCTTTTCTGCGGTCTTTTCGTAATACTAGTTACTGAACAAGTTGTTAATAAACATTCCATCATGTTTTGAAAATCGTGATCCAGAGATTTACAAATACAAAGTAGCTAGTATATAAGCAATTATATGTATATAAATTATTATATTTATATCGACGTAAAGATAATTGCATATGTATATCCACCTACATGCATATAGAGCAACCATAGAAAGTAAGATTTATGGAAAATAATTGCTTTCTAATTATAAAATTGAACTGTGCTATAAATAATTCCTTTTTCGGTTTACCTACTTATATTTATATTACGAAGTAGAAGACTTCATGTCTCGTATGCCGTATTAAAATATTTTTTTTTAATCCCAATATAATATGTTGAAGTTTTCCTTAATTATAGATGAACTGCTCAAATAATAAGATGTAGTCCATGCAAAACTACATTTCTGCCTAGAGTTAATACAAACTCGCTAAAACGAAGATAGTTTCCATCTCACAAATTTATTTCAATGTTCTTATCTAATTTCCTAACATTTGGGGATCAATTCTGTAACCAGGAAATTTGCTTTCGTCATAATATCATATTTCGTGTTAGGATTGTAGTAAAACATCTTTTTTGGTCGCAATCACCACTATTATGGAAATCATTCATTTAGACCACAAAGAACAAAGGTTCCATATGCAACTAGTGCATTTTTAACAAACTTCAACTAGAAATATTGACATGGAGCATACCATTGTCGATTAAGATACATAAGCACCTTCGTATACATATTCGTTAACAAGACCTTTTGGTGTCTGATGAATGTGGCTTGGTTCAAGTTTTCACATCAAACGGTTGCTTAAATTTGATACAACATCACATCGTTCAAAAATTAACTTAAACACTCAAGAACAATGAAATGTGATTACCAAAAATGGGGAACGACGATCTATAAATAGTATACTCGTATAAATAAAAAAAATAAATATCTTTAAACAAATTATATTTTTGAGCAAAAGTATAAGTATAGTGTAATATGTACATATAGTGACTTTGAGCCACAGGGAAAATAAATTTTATTTTAATCTAACAACGTATTAACAGAAAAAGACAAAAATCGTGGTTGCTAATAGAATAAATAAATGTGCATTTTCTGTGTGCATATATGTATGTATAAAAGCAACAAAATTAATTCAGAAAATAAGACAGAAAAAGCTGTTTCGCCTAGATATAAGACAGGTCATAGCTAAAATCATACACTCTAATTCTAGTGATGTGTTTATTTTTAAAACTCAAAATTAACCTTTGGTAGGACATCATCGACTTTTCCTCACCGTTACTAGCCGTGATGATGATTGTATAACAGTCATTCTTTCGCAAAGTATGAGGAATGTTTTGGACTGTTATCCGCGTAAAATTGAACAGTTTTTGGAATACCTAAATACAGTGAAACCTGCCTAAGACGAACCCTTGATAAAACGGAAAACTGTTTAAGGCGGAAAATTTTCATAGTCCGGAATCGTCGTCGTAAAAAAACATAGCAACTGTACCTTTTTAAAACGGAACCTGTTTAACGCGAAACCGTACTAATAAATTTAGACCAAAAAGTATTGTGAACCTCCGTAAAACAGAATCGGTTTCCACCATAAATAACAGATTTTACATACTTCAAATGACTGGCAACGGTCCTTGGCTTGATTTACGATTAAAAAACAGACCATTTCTGACGGCCACCTATGAAGGAAACACTTTGTCTATTGAAAAATGTATCACACGTGTGGATTACTACTTAAAACGACTCAATAGGAAGACGGAATACAAGGGAATACACATAGTTGTGCACACATGTTCGATCTTTTGTCGGACGTTGAGAAAGTAACGTTGTTGTTACATATATTTATATCAATAAAATAAAATAGGTATGTATGTATGTATAAATGTGTTCCTTTTTCTGCAATATGATCTAGATACTTGCCTATTTTGTCTTAGAACTTTAGCAAATTCGTTAAAATTTTGGAATTTCACGCGTTGGTATATTTTAGATTGGACGGTTGAATGAAACATTAGAATTTCATATTTTAATACACATGTATAATAACCTGAGTAAAACGGAAACCTGTGTATAAAGGAAAATATTTTGGTCCCAGTCGATTCCGTTTTAAACAGGTTTCACTGTATTTGGCACTTGCTTTCAAATTTCGTTTTAATATATATAAATACTGCCATTTATCAATTATTGTAACATCTATAAATTGTAAATTGCCTGCTACTGCGGCGGACATATACCTACATACCAAAACCGAGCCATCCCCATCTACATAGAATACTATTTTAATAAGGCTGTACGATTTTGGCTGTGAGTCACTGTATATGTTGTATAACAATAATTTTAGTGAGCCCAAGTTTTAAGGTTTACTCGATGTACCTATACCAATAACTTAAGTTACAGCAAATACATATTTATAGGTATATACTAAATTCTGATGATCTGAATTTGGCTAATGAATTATTCCAAAATTATACATCACATATATTCTAGAGACACGAGCGGTTAAAAATCCCCTTAACCACTACTAATTTGTAACCTGTTCTTTCCGCTTCAGCTACCAGTGTTGACTGACCCGCGCCACTGCGCAGTCGGAAATGGTTGATACGTCGAGCCACAGTGAGATTCTATCTTTCAGTCAAAGGTTTTCGCTCCCAGCTTAAGTGGTATAGGAGCTAACATGGCCTTCAGACCTCTTATCCACATACGTTTGAAGAGAGCAGACTAGTGAAAAAACGTTGAGTTCGTAATTTCTTTTCTTTTATTTATTTATTCTGTGTTGTTTTATTTTATTTTTGGTCTGGTATATTTACACTACTATGTCGCGCTCATATTCCGGAAGCATTTATAATAGGCAATTGGACAGTGTAAGTCTTCGATATTATTTAGTGAAATATGTTTAAGAAGCAAAGCAGCATGAAGATGAAACTAAAATCATCATAAATCAAATTAAATGAATTGAATTCACCGTAAAATTTTTAGTTATTATACATCCATACAGTTTCCCTTATTCATACAATCTCTCTCGCTAAGCTAGAAAATTATCCTCCATTTACCCACACATCAATCTTTATAGTGAATGTGATGTGATGTGTTGATTGTTAAGGAAATGTTAGAAGTTTAAAGAGAGTTCCTACCGTGAGGCCAGCTAATGAAAGTATCATCAACATATCTCCACCGTGTCCTACGTTTCAGATCTATGACATGTTCTAAAACTGTGGTTTCAAACGTTGGCATGAAAATATTAGCTACAACCGGAAAAGAAAAGAACCTATCGCAGCTCCAGTACGTTGAAGCCCGACATTTTTCGACTAATTTGGCTAGATCTCTGACTGATTAACTTGAACTTGTAATTGATGAATTACAGCCACGAAATCGGTAACAGTAAAGTGATATCGAAACCAACAAGAAGGTCTCCATCTCCAATGGAGATGTCCGTGATAACTTTAAGAATATGAGTGAAATTTAACATATGGGAGGGAGTGTTTTCTGCGTATTTTTTAAGGGTATGTGCGCGGTATTTTGGATTTTGGAAATATAATTGAGACAGGTAATTGAGATGGTTTAGATTCATGGGTGTTATACGTCGTCGTGTGTTTGGGGTAATGCCTGAAGATTTAATTATTGAAGTGACTTGACGATTAAATTTTAAGCTGAGATCACGCGACAGTGAGGCACCATCTTGTAAAAGATCTGAACTCTTTGCTACGTACTGAAATTTGTCTAAGATAACAGTGGCGTTACCTGTCAGCAGAATTTTCACCTCTTGCGTGTTTTACACGTTGAGTGACCATTTTTT